>PVKE010000490.1:0-141509 GCA_004027555.1 Craseonycteris thonglongyai | reverse complement strand
TGAGAGAAATAATAACAATACTGCATATTATGATCGGGGACAACAATACAAGTATATTAAAATCTAATATAGATATATTCAAATTTACAAGAAGTATGTTAAAGTTACAATATATTTATTACGGTTTACAATACTGACTTCTTAATTTAAATAGAATTATTGTTATTCCTAATATATTTGTAATACTGCCCCTTATTTTCCTCTCAGTGTAATGACCACAGTTTAGAGATCAGTTGCCGAGAATGCTCACTTTTCAAGTAAATAGATAGGTAAGAAAAGCAATTTAATTGAAAACAAAGAAAAGGTACTTACATTTTAAACAGAAGAAAAATTGAAACTCAACGTGGTCACCGATGATAAATAATATTGATCGATAATAATACTGTTAATACAAAAGAAAAGAAGCTACCGTATGACACTACCAAATATTCAAGCTAACTGACTGTGTTCTTCGATGAGTCGAGTCGTAACTGTTGCGCTCACGCGTTGCGTCCGGTGACAAGTGTAACACATAAGTCAAAATGTATTGTCTGGGTGGGCAGAGATCACAGTGTCAGGCTGTCAGAATTCTAGGAATTTATGACCTTGGCAAATTCCCAGAATGCATTAAACTATTGCTAGAAAGTTTTGTCTTCTACAATCGCTTCAAAGTCCATGGTACACGGAATTCCACCCCCGGCATTGCAAGCGATCGATGATCGACCAAAATTGTCCTCGCGATCGACCGGTCGACCGCGATTGACTTGTTGGCCACCCCTGCTGTAGGGCATTTGGTTGTGTTGCACACGACAAGGATGCAGTGTGACAGCTGTAACATGTTCTTCCCAGAATGGAGATGTTTTGTGGGCCATTTTGTGTTTTACTTCCTTTGCATTGTGTGTGTATCTCCCATATGCGTGGTCTTGCGTACAGCATGTTTTATGATGGCAGCTACACGATAACACTGTTAGGATCCATGTGTGAAATTGGGATGGGGCACCCGAGGAGGAGAGTGTTGTTGGCAAGTTTTGGGGGTTTGATGAGCTGTGTGTCTCTGGAGAACCTACTCAGCCTCTCTGGGTGGTAGTTGGCCCACTCTGCAATGGGATTGATAATACACTAGACTCTCTGGTAACCGGAACTCAAGCAACCAGCACTTTTAAGCAACCGGAACAACAACAACAAATAAATAATACTACATTTATCTGGCATGGGTGCTGGTTAACTGAGAGTCTGCTGTATCTGATTTTCAGAAACTTTGAGGAAAATTGAATGAGATAATGGATGCACCAGCACAGAGCAGGTGCTTGGATGTGTTAAAACAATAATAGATGTTTGCAGTTTGAGTCTCACCACAGTGTGAGGCATCTGGGCAAACCAAAACCTCCAGAGGCCTCAAATCCATTCATTTTCCAGAGATAGATAGTAGCACTTAATATGGAAATACTTTGGTGGGAGGGAAGACCAGAGCTGTCCCGAAAGTGTCCAGCCGTGTAATCTGAAAACTAGAGGCATTACGGCTGGGTTTTCCCAGGCAGCGCATGTCCTTTCCTGTGGTTCTTCTGATGGGCAGTTCATCAGTTTCCTGACCCCATGGCGCCACTCCAGCCTGGCTTCTTCACCCTGGCAGGACCAGGTGCCTCCCTGGGGCAGCAGCTGATCACGTTTTGCAGCCTTTGCAATACTGACAGAACCAGTCTTGTGGACCCCTTTGAGCTGCCAGCCCCAGCCAGTAGGCATCACTGCCCTAAAGCTCTGGCTCCAGGCTCCCTGGGGCTCCTCCTGGGAGCTTTCTACTCCCAGCCTCTTCTCTTTGTTTTCCTGGCCCCAGGAGGTAACTACTTCCTGTGGTTGGTGGAACTGTGATGAGATAGGCTTCTCCATTTACTGTTTTTGTTACCTAGTTATCAGCTTTATTCCCAGAGAGCAGTTCTTTATATAAAATCCTCTCTGTTCACATAACTGGGTTGGTTCCGCCTTCTGACCCTCACTGATAAAGGAAAAGGTGAAGAATGGAAGTACAGAAGGAAGGGGTGGGGTAGAGGGGTGGGCGGGAGTCATCTGTCTTCTAAATCCACGGCTTGTGTTCTGTGGAACTCCCAGCAGCCAGCCAGTGGAGGCCTGGGCTTACCGGCACCTGCTGATGAGACATCTGTACACTCAGTGAGTGGCGCTTCCCCCAAGCACTCTAACCCACTTACTGTAGATCAGCTGGTTAATCATGATATGTGGTTGTTTTCTTGTGGGATTGGCTGCTCAAATGTGTGTTTCTTTAGGGTGAGGAAAGTCATCAGTCATTCATTAAAATGCCCTGGTGATGTTGATTGCTGTCATAATGATTATCACATTGTTGTATGAAGGTATAGGTATTAACTTCATCTCTTTTATGGGAACCTCTTAATGAACCAAACACATATGGAAGAAACTGCGCCCACAAACTTGGTGTTTGGGGCCTTCTTATTTCATGAGCTTAGACAGAGGCTGGGCAGCTGTGTAGTGTCGCACTCTGGAGTGCGTGCTTTGAAATGGGACAGTGGAGCCCTGCCTTCTACTCACTGTGGGGCCCTGGATGACTCACTTAGCGTTTCAGCTCTCAGTGTCCCCAGCTCTGACCGAGGGATGATGATGATGATGATAATGATGATCCCTCCTCCGTGTAGATCATTGGCAGATTAGAGATTAGCACATTGTCTTGAGGAACCCAGTATCATTTCTTTCATAAATAGATCCAGACACAACAGTTTTGCAGCCCTGGAACCACCTTTTTTTCTTCCTTAGCCCCAATGTTTGAGCTGATTTCTCTGGAAACAGGTACCCAGGAAAACAAAGAAGTGAATAGACTTCATCTTTGTATGTCAGCGTGATGGAGAACTGTCCCTGGCTCCTAGCAGGGGCTTCATAAATGCCCACTGGGTGAAAGTCTGTTAGTGGGCCCACACTTTGGAATCGTAAAGAGTTGAGCCTGAACCACAGTCTAACGCTACATAAATGGGACAAGGTACTGATTCTCCATGGTCCTCACTTTTCTCATTTGTAACTGGGGACAATAAATACCCTTCTTTCTATAGTGGTTCCCAATGAGAATCCCCAGGACGCTTGTTGAATAAGATGCATATCCCTAGGCCTGTGCCCAGAGATGCTGTCAGTAGGTATATGGTGGCCTCTGATGCTGATGTTCATATTCCAACAAGCTCCTGGGGAGACTGGAGGTACCATGTGGGTGCCCTGAGGACCACAGTTTGAGAAATGCTGCATTGCAAGGTCATTGTGAGGCCACAGTGCAGCTGTATAGTAACATACTTCGCTGGTGTTCAATCAAATTTAACACCTACCCCTTCATCGATTGAGAGAGTCTGGATTTTACATTAAGACATTTGGGCTTGAACTTCACACCTGCCAAAAATACAGCTGTGAAGGATTAGACAAGTTGCTTAACTTTTTTGGGTGTCACTTGTTTCCCTCACCTGTCCAGACAGATTTGAAGTGATTCTTCACAAGATACTGTATAAGAAAAATGCTTGGTAGACCATAATATGTCTTTCAAATGCTATGTTTTGTTTTTATTTATGGGCTCATTTTCTTCTTTATGATGAGGCTTTAAATCCATATCCTTAATCCTAAACGAGTAATGATTAAAAAAGAAAAAAGTTCATTTATGTGGTGAATTAAAATTCAGTTAGGCCCTGGGAGTACTGGAGTCCACAACGCCAATGCTGAAAGGACACTGTGGGAATCTGTCCACGACCCGCCCGGCCCCGTAGGCTCAGGGGACAGAGCAGGCTGAGGCCTGGCCTTCGCGGTGCCGCCCGGGCTCCCTCTCCTGCCCCTGTGGAAGGCCCTGTCTGGTTCGCGCCCGTTTCTCCACACTCTGTCTCCCTCCTCCGGGCTCTCTCTGTGGAGGAAAGGAGAGCTACCCTGCGCCGGGTGGGGTCAGGGCGCATGCCATGAGAAAGGCCCACTGCCCACCGCTCTGGAACTCAGATGCCGGCAACTGTTGCTGACTTGGGAGGAGCTGATGATGGGCAGGGTCAGCACATTTCGGATGCCGGAGGACAGAAGTACCAGCCTGGGCCCCACACACTCACTTTCCGTCCCTGAGACATCTGTACAGCCTCTGACGATCGCTCTCCTCCTTCCCTAAAAAGAGGGTGCTGAAGATGAGTTCCTGTCTTCACGGATGAGACAGATACAAGGGAAGGAGGGGAAGGAGCAGGTGTTAAGCACTTACTGTGTGCTCGGGACCGTGACTGACCCTTGCCTCGGCCCGTGCTGTTGGGTTAGGACTGTCACCATCCCACTTGAGCCAAGTGTCACGCACGTGTCAACGGTTGCCCCTTCCCTTCACTAGGGTGCCCCCTGCAGCTAGAACGCGCAGATGTGCAGTCATGCTTTCTAGCTTCGGAAGGGCGTGGATGCTTCTGGCAATGAGCATGTCAGCAACCGGCCAGTTTTCACGTGGTCTGGAAATGGCAGAGTAGGAGCCGAGCCCCAGTCTGCCTGGTTTCCAAGTCCTGGCTCTTCCATGCTCACACCCGTGGGCAGCCCCATGTCAGGGACAGGCGGGGTGTCACTGTGGTGCCCCGGCCCTGTGGGGACCTGTGTGCTCCGAGACGCCTCCTGGCTCCCTGTGCCCTGCTCCTCCCTGCTCACTCTTGCTCAGACTTTACTTCATTAACATGCACTTGCGTGGTTCATCAGCATTAATGGTGAGAACAGTTAGATAAACCAAAGGGCAGAGAATTAGTATTTGCAAGGACAAGTAGTACCCTAGTGAGCTTTCCACCTCATCAGGGGCACCAGGAGCTCACTGTGCACGTGTCGGCCGTATCACCCTGACCGCCACAAATTCCCCGAGTGTGGTTTCTTTTTCTCTTCAGTCTCTCATGATCCATGAGCTTTACATTTTGTCCACTGTTGTGAAAGCTAATGGCATCGTTTTCATGCGTGGACACGGGCCTGCCAGCTGACAGTGGTTAGCAGTTCTTACGACAAATATATCTTTGTAATTCCTGAGCTAGAATTGTAAAGCTTTTCTATAGTGACACTGAACCAAAATATCAGAATTGCTTGTCTTTAAAGAAAGCAGCAGCAAAAGGTTGTGGAATGCTTTTTAAGTGACGCCGCCGCAAGGCCCTCTGGAATACAGATTGCATTCCTGTCACCTCAGATCACCTGCGGGACTCAGACGCTCAACTTCCAATTGCTTTGGCAGGAATTGAGCAGAGAGAAATAGGGAAGGGGGGAGTGAGAGAGGGAGAGAGAGAGGGAGCGAGAGGTCTCTTTGAAAAGTAACTTCTGCGCAGATTTGATCGGTGCCTCTGTGTGGACACAGAGAGGCTGGTTTGCGGTTTGGAGTCGAATGATAAACCCGGAGGAGTAGGGCAGGTGGTACCGGGAGGCCTAATCGCTTGAAGGTATTCTCCCTGGTCCGGGGCCACACCCAATCTGGCTCTTTCTTCAAGACACAGTCACTATTTATATTCCTAAGGAGGGCACCTCTTCCCTTCTTCCCCGCGGCCTGAGGTTGGCAAAGATGGTCTCTACCCACTATCACAGAAGAGCAAGTCTGGGAAAGTGAGAAACTTTCTGGCTTTGAAGTTGGTGTGGGCTTCCATCTTGGGCATATGACTTATAATCTAGGGTGAGATGCTTCCCCTCCCAGAGCCTTAATTACTTCACCAGTTATAGGGGCTTAATAGTATTCGCTTCGTGGAAGTGGTTCGTGGGTGCAAGGAGATGGCAGCAGCAGCAGGCAAGATGGGTATTATCTGTATCTTTACGGCTTTCATCACATCTGGCTTCTCTCTGTCGTAGACGGTGAGGCTCATTGAGGAGCCAGCTGGATGCATGGCTGGAAAGACGCCTCTAGGACCAGCCTCTGTGTGCTGGCTTCTGCGGGCACGCTCACCCTCTGTGGGCACACTCACCCTCTGCGGGCGCGCTCACCCTCTGCGGGCATGCTCACCCTCTGCGGGCAGGAAGATGGGAGATGTGTACCCTAGTGTAGAATCAGCTCTTCATGGCTTAGTGTTCTGTGGAGGCAGGCTGGGGTGGAAGGGAGGAAACTTTCTCCCCCCAAATCCAAACATGAGTCCCAAGGAAGACTGGTTGGCATGCTTGGGTCACATCTCTACCCACCGATCACGTGTGGGAGGTGCGCTAGTACATTCCAGAGCATCAGCTCCTACTGCCTCCCCACGCCAGGGTGGCAGCATGGGCTCCCATTCCCCCAGGATCGCGTGAAGTCGGGCAGAGATGGTGGTCCAGCAGATAGAGACTGCTGGAAGCAGGGAAAGAGAAGGATCCTTGGGAAGCCAGAGCCAATAGATAGGCATCGCAAAGCCAAACACTGCTTAATAAATGAATTCATCAGTAAACGAGTGAATGGCAGTGGGCTTTTGTGCAATGAGCCTTGACATGGGACTAGGGAGAACTCAGTTCACGTCTCAATGCCTCTCTTAACCTGCACGTTTGTATATGCACAAGTGACTCCACACACTTCCACCTTGCCTCTCGGGGCCTGGCATCCTGGGCTATAGAATGTTCTGGTTGGATGAGAAGCTCTCAAGGCCCCTTCCAGCTTTCTGTGTCTATTATCTCCTGCTGCTGCTCATTAAGAGAGAAGTGTAAGTTAATTGAAACAGGGCTCTTTCGGCAGGCTCTGGAGAAACCCATATAGACACCTATAGGTTAAATAGAAGGCCGGTAATGACAGGCTTTCCCTGGCTGAGCGGAGGGGAAGAGTAATCTGGAGGAGAAAATCTAAGTAAGACTCGCCGCTCTATTTGAGACAGTGCTGTCTTCTCTTCAGGGAAGACCACAGACAGGAACAGACATTCTGCAGATGGACCATGGGCAGGTCAGCTTGTCCAGCAGGAGGGATGAGCTGGGGACGAGGACAGTACCAGAAGGCACACATGTGCCATCAGCCTGAAGATGAAACCCAGTGTGTTAGGTGATTACTTAGTATCCCTTTAAATAAGTAAAGAAGCAGAGGCTCAGAAAAGTGAAGGAACTTGCCTTGTCGTGCAGCCTGTACAGAGAGGCCTTGGGCCCCACGGAAAGGTCTAAGCCCAGCTTGTCCAAGCTGCAGCCTGTGGGCCTCATGCAGCCTAGGACGCAAATTGGTAACCTTTCTTAAAATGTTATGTGATGCTTTTGCCATTTAAAAAACTCATTAGCTTTCATTAGTATATTTTATGTGTGGCCTAAGATAATTCTTTTTTATCTAATGTGGCCCAAGGAAGCCAAAAGGTTGAACTCCTTTGGTCTAAGCAGTACCTGTCATCTGTGGCTTTAGGTCAGGGACAGCCCCCAATGGAAACCATCCCCTCCGAGCCTGGCTCTTCTGTGAGGTCCTTCAAGCCCGGAAGTTTGGTGAAGTACCTACCCCTTTACCCCCAGATGGGAGCCTGGCTCTCTGGAGAGTAGATCAGATGGCTGGGGCAGGAAACCAAGATGTGTGGGCTCAACCCTGGGCCAGCAGAGCTCCCATCTGTCTGTAGAGATCCCCTTCCAGAGGACTCTGCCTGCCCTCACCCTACCTCTCACAGTGTATGCGAGGGTCCCCAGGGAGCTGGCTATCTACAGAGTCTTCAGTAGATGCCCCCCACCCATGCCCCCAACCATCTTCCTGTTGTATGACAGGGCATCTCTTCGCCAATCTGGTCTTCTCCATCCACTCACTCCCCATTCAGTGAGCACTTGGTGAGTACTTCCTGAGTGCCTGGTGTTGGGCTAGGTGTTGTCCTGATGCTGTATAGTTGGGAGCAAGCTAGGCATGGCCCCTCCCACCGCAGGGCTCACGTTCCATAGGCAGAATCACACAGGCATAGGATGCCAGGGGGTGAGGGCTCTGATAGGGCTGTGCAAGACACTGTGGGCTGTGGGGTGGGGTGGGGTGGGGGGCACCCGACCAGGTCAGCAGCGTTAAGGGATGCCTATCTTGAATATATCCTTCAAGCTGAGGCTGAAGGATATGTTAGATTTTCCTGGTGAAGTTGTGTTTATGGCAGGGGTTGACAATTAATTAGGTAGAAGGAACAGCCACTGCGAAGGCTTGGAGGTCACGGGGAACATTTCTCCCCTCACCTCATTCCCCAGCAGAACATACTTCCATCCTTTAAGATTCAGCCCAGCCTAGAACCTCTCTCCTCTGAGTTCCTATAGCCCCCCCCCAACCCCCCCCCGCCCCCCGCCGGGCAGCCTTGTGTAACTAGCTGTCTTGACAGTGAGAATGACCCCCTGAAGGGACAGGGACCATTTCTTTTTTTCTTAATAAAGATTTATTTTTATTGTTTTTGACAGAGAGAGAGAGATACAGAGACAGAGAGAAGGAGGAGGGCCCAGAACAGTCTCCATAGTTGCACATCATTGGTTTTTCCACATAGTTTCATTCCACAGGTGGGCGCAGGGCTGCACAGGGCAGGAACTGGGCCGGGGTCTCACCCCGGTGAGAACCGAACTGGGGGCACTCCCCAGCCCAGCACATGGGTCCGCATGGGCCAGGACCGGGATTTGATCCTCGGTCCCTGGGGCTGCAAAGTGGGCGCTTAACCCCCTGAGCCCTCCCGGCTTCCCCTGACACCCCAGGACCTGGTAGCAGTCCTGGAATAGCCTCAGTTCTGAGTCAGTGTTGTTCAGCTCTGCTGTCCGAGGTGTGATGAAACACCTGATGGGGAACGCTGCTGCTGAATGCCATCCAAGGCAGGGCCCTTGGATATGGGAAGCGGCACAATGAACTTTAGTAACAGTGTATGACAGACAAGTTTTAACTTGTTCAGTGCAGTCAGGTGGTTGTGAGCTGTGGTTGAGAGAAGGTGTGTTTTAAAGTGTGCTGTAAATCATGGATCACTAGCAACACATTAACATAAATTTCTGTCAAGTAAAACCATTACGGTGTGTCCTCATCCACCTTATTCACTGGATCTGGCACTGTGCGACTTCCAGTTCTTCCCTAAAGTCAAATGACCATGAAAGGTCAACGTTTTGAATCGATTCAGAACATAGAGGCAGCCATGACAGCACAACTAAAGACACTCACGACAGAGGACCTCCAGAACTGTTCAGAAAGTGGCAAGAACGATGGGATAAGTGTGTCTGAAGCAAGGGGAGATTACTTTGGGAAGAATTAATAGCAATGTGTCTTTTACTGTAATACATTTTTTATTTAAACCTTCATCATAGTTTTTGATCACACCTTGTGTGAATGGGTAAAAGGGTAGATAAATAAAAAAAAGAAAAGAAAAAACTGAAGCTGCTGCAGGCGTGGCCTGAACTCTGAGATGCCAAAGCTTATTCCATCTGCGCAGCCTCCTCCAGAAACACCCTTTTTTCCCAGGGTCCTGGGGGATTTCACCAAGGCTGATCCATCCTTATCCCAGCCTGCCAAGAATTCCTTTTCCTCCAAGAAATCAAACTAACCCCGGAACGCTGGGTGTGTTTGTGTGAATTTCCTGCAAGTGGAGGCCTGGCTTTCGAGAAGTAATCCATTCCCGTTGATTGGCAAAGTCTAACTCGTGTTCTTTGGGCCAGTTTTGGATGGTACATTTCATTAAAAGCGGGCCTCTGGCAAGCCGACACCCCTCGGTGCTGGGGTAGGAAGGGCTCAGTCTGCCAAGCAGCAGGACCTGCCCCAGAGAGTTCCTGGCACCATTGCGTGGGGACTTGCCCATCTGCAGCAGCGTTTTTTGTAAGTGAGTAATCTGACCGTGATAAAAATCCAGAAGTTTTTCCGAGCATGGCCAGTGAAGGGCTTGGGGAAATGAGGGAGAGCAGGGGGAGCTCTTTGCCTGTAGGGGTGTGGAGACCCTCCCCCTTTCTCCTTTCCACTCTATCCTCATTTCCCCAGACAGCGAGATTTTTCTGGGCCCCAGACCAGGAAAGCGCTCTGGCCCCTGGTGGGCAAGGCGCATCTTTGGAGCTCGGTGGCCCTCGGAGAGCTGGGACATGCTCCTCCCACAGTGGCTTGCGTTCAGATGCTCCACGGGCTGGAGTTAGGCGGGGATACATTTCTCTCTGAATTTACACAGGGCAGCGACTTCAGAAGACATTATCTCGCAAAGCAACCAGCACAGGGACCCCTGAGTGAGTGTTCCAGTTCAAAAGCTGGGGTTTGCCTCTAACTGGCATTTATGGGGTGTCTGTCATGTGCCAGGCCCGGTGTTGGGCTCACTCACAGGCACAGCCACCTTCCTGTGCTTGGCAGCCACCACCTGAGCTGGAGGTCACTAATGCGAAAGCAAAGCGGCGTGTTTCCTTTTTTTTCTTTTTGTTCTCTATTTTAAAGTGTTCACTTGGAATTTCTAAAAGGTTATACAAAACAAGTGCTACTTCTTTTCTTATAAGAAATTGGGCTGGGGTTTGGGGAAGGCTTTGAATTTTCACTTTGTACATAACCATATTACGCGTAAGTTTAAGACGTGATTATTGAAATACTTATTGTTGAAAATTTGGAAAATACAGGAATGTAGGGAAGAAAACAATGTCACCTGTTAGATCCGATTAACATTTTTATTTTCATTCAAATAAACTGAGATTCAAACATACCCACATTCACAGCGATAAATGATGAACCAGAATTTGGCTCAGATTTGGTAGTGATTTCTGTCCTGTTGGAGTTTCTGCAAGTGTTTTCTACATTAACTAGGGTCCCAGGAGAGTTTCTGTTAGAGATAATGAAAGGATCCACATTCACATGAGACCGGAATGGGGTGAGTTCCGTGTCTTATAACTGACAATTCACAGTCGTTTTGCTTACAGTGTGAATTTGCTTATTAAATGCACCAAGAAACCGTGCAAACTTCTGTGAACAAAGAACCTCACTTCCTCTGACTCCCATAGACCCATGGGACCTACGTGCTGCCTAACTTGTCCTGGAAAATGCGGATTCCATCGGGCCCCGGCACATCCGGTCCTCTCTATCCACTCGAGTCTCTGGAGTTCGTGTGAGCAGGTGGGCACCCCAGTTTGGAGCCAAAAGAGAAGTAACCTCAGAAAGTCACTGCTGGAAGGAACAGTGGGAATCTTTCTGGCTTACCCATTTTTTTTTAAGATGAGAAAACTAAGAAAGAGAAAGGAGAGGGCCTTACCCAGTGTCACAGAGGAAGTCAATGACAGGATTGGGACTTGAACCCAAGCAGTACCTGGGCTCCAAGCAGACATGGATCCCCGTGGAGGCGTCAGGCGCAGGCCAGGTTCTGAGGGAGGCAGAGTGGCCAGGGTCCCCAGTGGGCACCGATCGGGAGTTCTCCGTTCAGCGTCAGAGCTACACCACGCGGCATGGCTCTTTGTGCTTGCTTTTGCCACACGGTAGAAGTTCGTTGTGGCCCTCCAGTGTGGGGGGTGCTGCTTCTGCCGCTTTTCCTAGCAGCCCTCATGTGTCCCAGGGCACAGCCACAGTAGAGACTGAACTTGTCCTGGGGCCTCCTGGGGGCCTGACTCTGCCCAGGGCTTTACCTGGCTTTCTCAGTCTGCCCAACAAGCTGGGCGATCCCACCATCCCCCCTCTTCCAAACTTCAGAGAGGACAGGGCTGCATTTTCACAGCTGAGTCCAGACCCCGGCACCTCCCCATCTTCCATGAAATCATCCCTGACCAATAGCTTTGAAATCCCAATGCATTTAGCTACCTACAGGTCTTAGAGATCCCCAAATTGTCCCTTCATTGATTTGGTTTTCATCTTTCATGAGCATGAACCGGAGGCCAGGGTCCATCCAGACTTAGGGATCCAGAGGTAGTAAGTCATCAGGCTGGGGACAGGCAGACAAGCAGCTCACTGAGGTAGGGGTCCTGACGGTCTAAGTTCCGGGTGCTGGGAAGCTCAGGAGGCCTTCCAGGGCAGGGATGCCTGAGAGGGACAGGAAGGACAAGGCGGGGTTAGCATGATGGACGCACGAGGCTCGGCTTGTTTGGCAGTGGGAACAACGGAGCTAAAGGGGTGGAGGCGTGAAATGGCGCGTCTGGAGCCCAGCTGTACTGTCACCCGGGAAAGGGGCGGGTGTAGTGGGGAGTAGATTCAGCCTGAGTGGTGGGTGGGGGTCAGATTGTACAAGACCACCTGAAGGTCAGGTTGGGTAAGTGGCGTGAGTAAAGGCACATTTAGTAACCCTGCTCCCCCCACAGTGTGGGGAGGCGGCACTGGGGTGCCCCCGGGAATGAATGGGAGCCAAGCAGAAGACACATGCCCTAGACTAGGTGAGGCCTGGACAGTGGAGAGGCACCGAGGCTACTGTGGGAGGGGGGTGCTCCTGAGGGCACAAGCAGGGGGGTGGTCTGCTCAGGTGTGGGGCCCAGCAGTGGAGGTCAGGTCACCTTCCATGTCTCCAGAATACAGACTATGGTCTCAATTCCATGTGCTTTTATTCTTCTCACAAAGAATGAGCCGTTCAGTGTGTAAGCAAATACAATTCGATGGATCTTTGGAAGTCTCTTGCCATTCATGGAGTCACGAGTCAGTCAACGTTCTAGGCCAGGTCTCAGACCGCAGCATACCAAGGGCAGGTACGGTGACACTAAGGACCGTCACCCTGGGCGGAGGCTGTAAGGGAGTGCCATGTAGGCAGAGAAGTCAATACAAATCAGGCGACTGTGTGTGATCACCGTGTGGGGCCGTTCTAAAAGATGTCAGGGATACGAATATGCCCCCCTCCCTGGTGGCCTTGTCCCGCCACAGACTGGCCTTAATTTGGGGGTTTGAACATTCAACCACCAAACCTACTGGCTGATTTAAACCAAGGTCCTTTAGAGGGCTTTGTACTGGACTAGTGGAAGCCCTGGAAATGACTCCATTGAGCAAGCTCGTAGGGTTTTGAGCTCTGTCTTAAAGAGTAAACTTAAGGTCCCTCTACCCAACCCTGCAATCTTTAGACTCCAGAACAAATCGCCTTGCCGAGTGGGGAGAGCATCACAGCTTCTTGCCAGCACATCTTCAGGCCCGTTATGGACTAGGGCCCGTGCCAGGAGGAGGCTGAGCCCCTGTCTTCCTCTGGGAAGGCTCACCCAGGCCCTAAATAAGCCACCTAAGTCATGCAGATGCTCCCGGATGGAGCCTGCAGCGTCGGGCCTTCCCTGGGGGCCGCAGCGGTTAGTCACAAGGAGCACAGGAAATGTGTCAGTGCCTCTCAGAACGAAGGCTCTAAATAAAGCTTCCTAGTGAATGGACTGGGCTGGGGGAGCCACTGTGGGGACCCTTCCAGAAGGACCCTGTGAGGGCACCTCCTGAGAGGGCAGAACCTAGCAGCTGGCCTGGAGGAGGGTGGGAATCAAGGCTGTTCTCGGACAGGACCCTAAGGCCTGGGTGTATGTCGCCCATGCACGGGGAGCAGCCAGCAGTGTCCGCAGTGGTTCTTACAGCTGCGGGGCTCTTGCCCGTCTGCCTAACGTTTACATGAGCAGAGTTTGGAAGGGGGTGAGTTTGGGTGGACACAACATCCGGCAGGAACGATATTTTGTACTTTCCTCTCGGACCAACCTTGCTGTCTCAGAGAAAGGTCAAGTTCCTACCTGGACTCCAGTTCCCGGGACAGTGGCTTCGGGCTGTAGTTCTGGGTCGTGCCCATCGCTCAGGCGTGTGCCTCCAGTTCATGGCTCCTAGGCCCCGATGGGAAGCTGTCAGTGCAACCATTGTGATCTGTAGACGTGGGATTACATTTGATGACTAATGACAAACCCCGGGGTAAGGCGGCTCTTCCTGCTATTCCTTCCAGCAGCTGAGCCCCAGGCCGGCTCCCCTTGGCCCTCCCCCCAACTCAGTATCGATACACCTTAGCCCCTGCAAACCCTGTGGGTGAAACGGCGTCTTACTGTTGCCTCAGGTTTTGCTCCCTGATAACTAGTGAGGGCAGAACTTCCCAAGATGTCTGTTGACGGTGTGTACTTCTACTCTGAATTGCCAGTTCATATCTTTAGGTCATTTTCTGTTGGCTTGTTCAATCTTTTACCTGTGGATTTGTAAATATGTTTTTTTTTTTAAAGATTTATTTTTATTGTTTTTTGACAGAGAGAGAGAGAGACAGAGAGAAGGGGGAGGGCCCAGAGCAGTCTCCATAGTTGACAGCATTAGTTTTCCAGATAGTTTCACTCCACAGGTGGGCACGGGGCTGCTTAGGGCAGGAACTGGGCTGGGAGTCTCCCACATAGGCCCCAGCAACTATGAACTGGGGGCACACCCCAGCTCAGCATGTGGGTCTGCCTGGGTCAGGCCTGGGATTCGATCCTCAGGATCTAGGGCTGCAAAGTGAGTGCTTAACCTGCTGAGCCATCCCAGTTTCCCTGTAAATATTTTTATATGTTCTCATCATTAATTCTTTTCCTCACCATTAATATTTTCTCCGTTACATATTTGGAAAATATTTCTCACCCAACTTTGGAATCCAGTGCTTTATTCTTTCTTTTCACAGCATGTGTGTTCAGAAAGCCTCACTCATCCTTATATTATAATCATATTCCTTTTTTCCCCCCTAATTATTTGATATTTTTACTGTTCCATGTTTGGCACTTTAATAATTCTAGAATTTATTTTTGTGAATGATATTAAGCATTAGGTAGAAATCTACTTAGTTACTTATGTCACATGAATAATCAATTGTTCTCGCATCATTAGTTGAATTGTCAACATTTCTCAACTCACTTGAAATGTGTCCTTTATCATGGAGCATGTTCTCATACATATTTTTTATATACACATGTGGGAGGTACATTACGTACCCACAAGATATATATGTATATCTGGATTCTCTATGCTCAAACTTCCAATGGAAATATGGGGGAGGGGAGTAAAGGAGGCATTGTGGTTCTGGTGACATTTTTGAGGTCTTTGCATTGATAACAGCGGTATAATGAATCTTTGCTGTGTTGCTTATTTCGTATTTAGCCCCTGCATTCCTTGTGGCTGAACATAGAGAGCTACCCTTCCAGGGCTTCGTGCCTCCCAGGAACTCTCATGGCCTAGTGAGTGGGCAGACACTGGACATATTTTCGAGGTTGAGAGACATAGAAGTAACTAAATTAACATCTAAAATCTTAGATTGGATCCTGGGACAGAAAACGGTATTAGTAAAAAGCTGTTGCCATCCAGGCGAAGCCTGTAGTTTAATGGTACGTAGCCATATTCATGTCTCAGGGTTGACAAGTCTACCATGATTATGGAAGATGTCAGCAGTAGGGGCAGCTGGATAAAGGCTGTAAGGGAACTCCCCATATTACCTTTGTAACTTTTCAGTTTATTTAAAATGATTCAAGGATAAAAAGTTTATTTAAATATTTTTTTAAAAATTAGCATGCAAAATGAATGCGGCAATGAGTTTGCAATCATGAGCCTCCCCTGGGGCGGTCAGGAACACATCCCAGCAGGGGGAGCCATAGAAGCCTGTGGCTTTCCGAAGACTCTTCATGGATTTGGGATTTGTTTCTCATTCTTCTCATTCATAAAATGGGAGAAAGGTTGGAGATGATGATCTCTGAAGCCCCTTCCACAGTTTGGAGGTAGAGGTATTTGATCTATTAGGAAGTCCCTTGACTTAAAATCTTTCACATATCTGCAAATTTCACACTCAGTAGATCCTAATGGGTTTTGCCTCCAAACGGGCGTAAGTCATCAGGTTGAAATGCTGAAAGAGCAAGAATCTAGTTCAGAAGACAGTAGTTTCAATTGTAGGTCAACAAACTGACCAACTGTTGTACTTTGGCCCAGCAATTGAATTCTCAGAGCCTCGGTTTGCTCATCTGCAAAATGGGGATTGAAAAACTGTTGCCTCCCAGGGCCACCATGACTACTGAATGTGGCAATGTGTGTGGAAAACATGTTTCAGCACCTGGTGGTTTGTCAGTGCTCAGTGAACACAGCTCCCTTCCTTCCTTCCCTCCCTCACCCTTGTAGCATCTCAGCTCCCATTCAGATTAATACAACCTCGAAGGAACCCGGGTTAGCAGCTGAAATGTCATTTAAATTTCTTTACTGTCCTTTTCTAAACTGTCATATCATTCAGTGGTTATATATCTTTCCAGGTGCGAAGGACAATCAAACAGGCAAGATGCTTTCTCAGGAATGCAAAATGATTTTTCCAGGATGATATTGCATGGGAGGACATCTGAGTTGGAAGGAATTTTCAGTAGGCTCACTGTAACAAATCCGATAACAGAAATAAAACAAGAGTCAGGCTGTACACTGGTGGTGTCCAATTTCTTAAGAAGCAGCATGCAGACCTGGCAGAGGTCTGAATACCAGCCTGCTCTGGGCACAGAGTGAAGCAGTAAGAGAAGGAGCTTTGGTAGCCTCCCTCATCACACAGTGGGGGTGGGGGGTGGGCACCATTCTCACCCCTGCCTGAAATGGTGCCTCCTGGAATTGTGCGAGGTGCTACCTCCAGGGGGCACTAGGAGGCCCAGGGCCACATCCTGGTTCTCTGGGCATCCACTGAGACTCAATTACTTAATCCCTTTTAGATTTGACATCTGTCTATAAAATGGGGACAGTATTCAATGAATCAATAGGATCTATAGCATCCACTACAATACAATTTTTTTTCATAAACTCATTAAAATGAGGTACATAGACTACTTTGTCAGGTCAGTCAAATTCCCCCTTCTTGGCATCACTGAGACTCTCTGAAAAACAGAGCACAATATACAAAACGTAGGATGCATGATGCCATTTTTATAAAGTATACAAACCCTAAAAACGAAATAATATACCACCAAGGCATCCAGATGTGTGTATATGATGTATGTATGTTATATATGGACAAATACACTGGTGACCTCTGAATCCACAATTCAGAATAAGACTCAGGTCCGGTGGAGAGGAGACAGAGATAAACAGTCAGAGGGCTTCCTTCAGCGCCTTAGTAGCACGACTCGGACCCAGTGCTCGGGCCGCGGGGATGGCTTTTACGCTCTTGCTTTATAGCTGCGTATACCGAATGTATATTTCATTACCTATGAAATATTACTTAATTTAAAGAAACCCAAGGCAACCGCTCCAAAAGCAAGTGGATGTTGAAAGGTTTATCGAATGGGAAAAAAAAAAAAAAAATTGAAAACCCATCATTAATCATCAGATGTAGAGACAGCAGCAGAAGACACGGAAACTCCATGCGACATTAAGCTTCCCGACCCATCGTGCTGACCCTCAGCAGGTGCGCCTTCTTCCTGCTGGTGCCTGCAGGCTGCCGGCTGGGACTTCTCCCCGCATCCGCCTCTCCCCTGTCACAGAGGCTTTCGTTCCTGTGACTCTTGCCCTGGGGCAGGAGACGGAGGGCCTTACTGGCATAGGAGATGCATTGTTTGCTTTCCTTTCACTTTTGCCATCTAAGGAGGAAGAATAACATACCGTGTCCTTGAAGGTCATTCTGCCCGTGGAACTCCCATGCCCCCGTCTCTGTTTCCTCTTCCTGTTTTAATGGTCGTGCTACCCCTGTAAAGCCCCAGCCTCAGGCACTTAACATAGACTCATTCTCGTTTCCCTTTCCTTGACATGCTCACCCTCAGCTTCTCTATCTCTAAATTGAGGGCAACAACTACTTCACAGGGACACTGTGACAATCCTAGCAGACAGCCATCGTGGTCGCCCCCAACATAGACACTAGGATAGAGGAGACAACCCAGAAACAGGTTCTTTTCCCAGGCTACCTTGGCCCTCCTGCAAGAGCCATCAACTTTGTCTTTTGGGACCTCAGTATTCCTGTCTGTCAAGTGGGGGTGTGTGTTTCTGTCAGTTTGTGGGGCTCGTAGGCGGTGATGGGAGGGAAGCAACTGGGTAGATTAGAAGCATTCCCGGGAAGTTGCAGTAGGGGGGGGTGTAAGTGTCTCCAGAGATTGGGAACATCTCTCCATGCAGCTGTCTGATGGCCCCCGTGTCCCTGGTCAGTTATGGAGACACTGGGCATGATGGCAGCAGCCTTCCCACGGGCCCCTCACAGCCCAGCCACGTTCATTTGCTTTCCCTTCTGCGTGGCTACTTGGCTGCAGGGTGAAGGCCAAGCTCACAGGCATGGCATCCTACAAGATGAAGGTGCTCTGCAGGAATCTCATCCGTGGGCCGTGGGAGGTCATAGCCGCCTTCTCCTGTTTCCTCGCCACCCAGGGCAGCTCCTCTGACTTCTGTCGCCTGATCCCTGGGTGGCTTCCACTGGGGCTCTCACCTTGCACCACAGTTGTGACACTTGACAAGATTCGTACCATATGGAAATGGGCCTCTGTCCTTAGTTTTCGGTTTTGAGGCCCCAGAAGCTGTTGCGATACAGACAAGTCTCTCTCTTGCCTCAGAGAGCAGACTGTGTTCACGAAACAGCTTTTGAATAACTTGTTAAAATTATGACAGAGAGGACAGCCCAGAGCTACACTAGGGCTGTGGCCTCAGAATCCAGGGGTCCACAGGGCGCGGTAGCCTTCCGGGTGAGGGAGTTGTGCTCTCTTTCACGCCCCCCCCCCCATCCCATCACTACACGTAGGCACCTCACTAAGTAGACTGTGTTCCCTGGGGCCTGTCACAGTCCTTTGATCTTTAGCTGCATGACCTTGGACAAATGACCTAATCACCTGGAACCAAAGTATCATCACTTGTCAAAAGAAAAAACGAGGCCTTGCTGAGTTATTTGGAAGATCAGAGCTAATGAGTGTAATGTGCAATTCCCAGCAGTCTGCTGGAGGCCCAGAACATTCACGTTACTCCTGATGTCTCTGTGCTATTGGGTCACCAGCCCCTAATGTTGCCTTTGGGGACACAGTGTGGGTATTCAGTGACTGTTGGATTATTGTCTGTATAAAATTCTGAAATCTTCAAATGGAAAGTGGGAAGG
Organism: Craseonycteris thonglongyai; assembly: GCA_004027555.1. NCBI lineage: Eukaryota > Metazoa > Chordata > Mammalia > Chiroptera > Craseonycteridae > Craseonycteris > Craseonycteris thonglongyai. Next base: position 122,733 of record PVKE010000490.1, on the reverse strand, counting down.
AGCAGACCTTTTGAGCTGAATTCTCTTTGTTCTTCTTCAGTTTGAGGAACATTTTCTCAGTTTTAAAATTCGCGGCGTTGGGTGCATTTATTCCTTCCCTCTCCATCATGGAGGTGGGGCCACGGGCATTTGTCTGGTGGGTTCAGGAGGGCTGCAGGTCCTTCCTGTGCTCATCTCCTCATTGCGGGATCATTGCAGACTCATGCACCTGCTCCTTGGGCCCGGCCGGGCTCTTGGGACAAGCAGCAGCAAGAAGCCTCATAACTAGTCCGGCCTGTGTTCTTGCCGCTGAGGGACGAGGTCAGGCCATAGTTGGCATCTTTAAGATGCGTGTTTCCTAACTTGCTACCTCCTAACAAAGGAAGAGCCAAATCACTCTCATTAGCTTCAAAGAGAAATACTGATGTTTGTTTTTTCTTTTTTTCTTTTTCTGGTATTGGGAAGAGATTTAGTTTTGCTTAAAGGAACCACAGATGATGCTAATGAGACCACGATGTCCTAATTTGCATATTAGATGAGATAAATATTGAGCTAATGAACACCTAGGATACGCTTTCATTGCCTGGAAAATTGGTTTTTTGGTGGTCATAGTTCTGTTCCTCACCCAGGAGCAGAACAGTGTGAAGGGAAAACCACTTCCCCATGAATACTTCCGGCCAACCAAAAATATTTCTGGGGAAATGTCATCAGGGTTCTCATTTTAATTTGTGATAAATCTTGGATCCCTTTTCAAGTGAACCCTGATCCGCCTGGCAAGAGACACTGACAGCCAGCCCAGCCAGGAGCTGTGTGGGGCTGGGGGTGTGTGGGGGCCTGGGATGTGGGTCTGTCCCAGCTGGGGGTCTGGAAAAGCATCTGCAAGGCCAGCCCCAGTGCAGGATGAAACGCAGGGCCCCTGGGTCGGAAACGACTATGTTCAAGGAGGCAACTGTAGGACCTTAAACCAAGCGTGGCCCCTGTGAGCGTGGGGACCCGGTCCGTGCCTGGCGCGCACGCTCATCAAGCCAGCCCTGTCTCTTCAGTGTCAGCTCGTAGAGAAAAAAGGCAGAGGAACACCTTTTTTAAGGAAATAATATTTCATGTCTAGTTCATCTCAAGCAATTAAATGAATTCAAATGAGTATAAATGAGGTTACAGTAGTTCCCCCTTGTCCATGGGAAATATGTTCCAAGACCTCCAGTGGAGGCCCGGAACCATGGATAATGCTAACCCCTGTGAGTATGACATTTTCTCCTATACACGCACGTCTGTGACACAGTTTTTCAAGATCTTGTTGTTTTTGCGAGAGGGGTGGGGGTAAGGGCCCAGAGCAGTCTTCACTGTTGTACATCATTGGTTGTGACATAGTTCCATTCCACACAGGTGAATATGGGGCCACATGGGGTGGGAACGCAACTGGGGGCCTCCCTCCTGGGAGGCGAGAACCTTCTCTGCCATCCCGACGCTTACCAGTTGCACCGCAGTTCAGCATACGGGTTTCCATGGGCCGGGGTCAGGGTTCGATCCCTGGACCTCACTCGTGGTTGCGAAGCAAGCTCTCAACCTGCTGAACTCTCCCGGCATCCCTCATACCATTGATAAAGTTTAACTTGTAAACAAGGCACAGTAAGAGATTAACAACAATAATTAATACTAAAATAAAACAGCTATAGCGATATACTATAATAAAAGTTATGTGAATGGACTTGGGGGCCACCCTTAAGAAAAATAGTGTCTTGAACACAAGCACTGTGATGTCAGGACTGTATGTGACTATCGCGATGGCTGCTACACAAATGACAGGCAGGGGTGTATAGAGGGTGAGGGCGCTGGGCAGTGGGATGGTACACGTGCTGGGTTGGACAGTACTGACAGCCCGGGATGGCACGAGCTTTCATCACGCTCCTCAGAATGGCACCGTAACTTAGAACTTATGGATTGTGGATGTCTGGAATTTTCTTGTTAATATTATCAGGCCATAGCTGACCGTGGGTACGCGAAACAGGGGATAGCAAAACCACGAATAAGCGCGGCCTACTGTCACCAGCACGGGGGCCCAGCCGCAGCCTGCCCAGGCTGTCCCTCTCCCCTGGGCATCTGTTTGCACCGTGATGCCGCTGACCAGGGCACTGGACACTCTCCTCCCACACGCTCCAGAACTGCTTCCTCATCACCGTCATTTGTTCAACCTTCAGCTCCCAAAGGGTAAGTGTTGCTCTGCCTTTTGTATTTTAACTGCTTTTTCTCTTTTGCTCTTCATGAGCAGGCAGGGCTACTTCTTTATGGAGGACCTGCTGACAAACTTTGAAGCAGTATGTGCCCAGGCGAACTCGGCATTAGGGGGCGTGATTAGCTGTGGGGAGGCCCTAAGGGAAAATGTCCATTTCATTTGCAGCCGAATTCAAAGGAAATGCCAAGTACTCAGGCATGTGCTTTGTGGTGACTGAAGCGAAGGTTGAAGGAGGGTTGTGGACACACTATCTGAGCCTCCAGCCGTGGCAGGGAAAGTAGCCTATGTAGGTCCGTGCTGCTCCTGGGTGTGGTGGTGCACACCTGTGTTCAGTGCCCAGTGTGGCCCATCAGAATTACCTCCCTAGCAACAAGTAGACAAGCCACAAAGGCCCAAGGATTGTGGGCTAAAGTAAGAGACGCCACAGACTCGTCCGTATGGAGTAAGGACCTGGGTTAGCGCAGGGCAGCCTGCCTTGTGCTGTTGCTTGGAAGACATGGTTGTTTTGCCCCAGGCTTGCTTTTTTCTGGTGATGCACGTTGCCAGTGGGGTGTTTGTTTCTTTGAATTTCTGTATTTTTCTGCACTCACCTTGGTGCCCTGCACAGTTGACCGCCAAACATGCCTGTTGATTGGCTGGCAGAGATGTAGGAAGCAGTGGCGCGAGCTTTCTCCCTGAAGGAGTGGGAACCCTGGGCTGTCCATTAGCGCCTTTCCTTCTGGTTGGAACTCTTCAGCATGACAAAGCCATCGGTTACGTGGGGATGCGGGGAATTGGCCTAGCAGTTCCACAGATGTCACACATGTTCCAAGCTCTCAGAGACAGCTGAGCTTAATGCTAGGAAACGTGGCTATGTGTCTGTGTCATTTTTATGGGGCTCCCCAGTGCCCTGGTGGACAAGCTTTCTGGCTTCGAGCTATAACATGAGGACAGGACCCTCGAAGCTTACACTACTTAGGTCAAACTGAGCAGGTATTTTGTGTGAGTTAAAATTTTTTTTAAATGAATAGCTTTTAAAATGACAAATTAGGGGATGCCAGGATAGCTCAGCAGGTTGAGCAGTCACCTTGCAGCCACAAGGTCCAGGGATTGGAACCTGGCCCCGGCCTGTGCAAATCCATGTGCTGAACTGTAGCACAACTGGAAACCGTCAGGATGGCAGTGAAGGTGCTCACTTCCCATGAGGGCGGCCCTGGGTTCGGTTCCCACCCTGCACAACCCCATATCTACCCGTGTGGAATAAAACGATGTCACAAATAATGATGTACAACTCTGGGCCCTCCCCCCTTCTCTCTCTCTTTCTTTCTCAAATAAAAAAATAAATCTTAAAAAAAATTAAAATGACAAATTATAATACCGTATAAAGTCAGGCTCCCCTCTCTGACCACCCCAAAGCTACTGAAGAATGATTTGCTTCTCTCAAAATGGAGAGTTGGACATTTGGAAGATCTGAGTTTTCCATTATGTCAACTGTACATATGGTTGAGCAAATATGGCATGTGTCTGGGTGTGTGTGTACATGTGCATGTGTGTACATGCATGTGCACTTCTGTGGGCTCGGTGGTTTTCAGCTTGGCACACTTCTCATCAATCTGAGTGTGTCACGTTCAGATGTCGCACTCTCAGATATAACTGTGGGCATTGCGTTAGTCTTCTAGGGCTGGTATCACAACAGGTCACAGACTGGGTGGCTTACACTACAGAGTCACAGTTCTAGGGGTTGGAAGTACGAGATCAAGGTGGCAGCAGGGTGGGCTTCTCCTGAGGCCTCTCTCCTTGGCTTGTAGATGGCACCACCTCGCTGTGTCCTCACATGGCCTTTTCTCTGTATACGTGCACCCGGGTGTCTCTTCTGTATCTTAATCTCCACTTCTTGTAAGGTCCCCAGTCATAGTGGATTACAGCCCACCCAAGTGACCTTATTTTGATTCAGTTACCCCTTTGAATGCCCTGTCTGGAGATTAGGGCTTCAACATACACATCTTTGGGGGCACAATTCAGCTCATGACGATTACAGGCATACCTCAGAGATAGTCTGGGTTCTGTTCCAGATCACCACAATAGAATGAGTTGTTTTCTTTTTGCTGGTGGACGGTCTTACCTTCAATTCATAAAAAATGCAACATCTGTGGAGCGTAAGAGAACGAGCTATGCCTGTATCAAGCCCTTTCCCTTCGTATTACCAAGTGCAAGTTGCCCGAGGCTGGGGATTAATTCACGGAAGGCATTTGAAGAGGGTGGGGCAAAGGTGCCCTTAGAGCAGGATGCAGATGTGTTTCTCTCCCTCAAGTCACTGCAGGCCCTGCCCCTCTCCTGTGGGTGTGGTGCCCCTAGGGCCTGGCAGTAGAGGGTATGGCCTCCACAAACTGGGCTTCTGCTGCTTCTCTCTTGCCAGGGCAAGACCCTCTTTTGCTGTTTTTCTCTTTAGGTGACATTATAAATGATGGCAGACAGATACGAGGGAATGAAGGTGAAAAATATGGCGACTCTGGGGGAAGGTTAGGGCTTGCCAACATTTTGTCTTGAAATTTTCGTCCTTGATCCATCACCCCTTCTGCCGATCTCCTGCCCCTTCACTTACAGGTGCACCTTCTGCAAGCCTAACGGCCCCTGGCAGGGAGAGAAGGGTAGAAGGGCAGTAGGGCTTTGGCCTGGGCCCACCCCGATCGCTGGCTTTGCTCAGCTCACCGCTGCCCATTAGCTGTTGCCAGGCAGCTTGTAATTCATGATTTCCAGTCAAGAAAGGAATCCAGGAACCACCGCCTGCATCTCCCACCAGCTCTGGGTTAACTTCAGGGCCTTTCATAGTTTCCTGTGTTGGGGAAAGTTTGGGGGCTGCCACCCTTCGATGTAGCCCACTCCCCCGGCCACCCTGGACCACTCTCTGGTATCTGTGTGGTGTCCAGTGGCAGCGATGCCTGGATTCTGGAGGTCACTCAGCGTGCCACTCTTCCCCCTTTGAGGCCCCCTAGCAGCTGTTCTCTGTGGCAGTTTCCCCTTTTGGTTCTGTTCTTTCATTGGGGTGACAGTTGACGCTTGAAGAAGCCATGCCTATGAGAAAAGCCCCAGGGAAGGACAAACAGGAGATGTAAGCTTCTTGCCAGCGAGGTGCCCCTCTCCCCTTGCTTCAGTGCTGGGCTCCCTTTAAGAGTCCCACACCATTCTTCTGAGAGGTCTCTCTGACTATCCAGGCACACCAGCTCCGAGCACCGCAGAGCTCCTCAGCAACACCTCTGGGACAGCCGTGCTTACCCTGTGCAGACACTCTCTGGGGCAGAGACTGTGGCCTTGTGCCTGACTTTAGGACCCAGCATGGAGCTGGGCACATACAGTCACTCAGTAAGGATGTGTCAAATGAGCATGGTGACATGAACACGTGACAAATCTCCTACCCCTTCCCACACCTGCTCAGGGGTGACTTCTTTGGGAAAACCACCTCTAACCCGAGAGTTCAGTCTTTTCACTGTATAGCCTTGCACGTTTGTGTAACTGTTACATGCATGTTACACAGTCATTATATTTAGTTGTTTACATCTCATTCTCCACCCACCCTAGCAGAATAGGAGCCGTTCTTGGTGTTCCTCAAGCCTAAACTGAAGTGTGGCACCATAAAGACTCCATGACATGACATGACATGATATGACATGACTGTTGAACTGAATTGTACTTGACTAGGAAGAGAAATGAGCATGTTGTTTAAAGTAGGCGGATCTGGCTTTGGCTAATTTAGAAGCAATTACTGAATTTATTTTTTTATTATTTATGTAGCAAGTGTTATGTTGAGGCATGGTCCTGGGCATTTCAAAGGAAATGAATGCGTAGTTGTTGAGTTTCTTCTATGGACTGGCAACTTGCAATGAGGTTGCCTCCTCCCTACACACCATTTGCATAGGGTCAGGGGTCAGGCCTGGTTTGTTCACTGCTCGGTTCCCGGTACCCACATGAGGAACTGGCAAACAAGGCGCTCCGCATTCTTTGCGGAAGAAATGAATGGACGGCATGTAAGATAGGTGGTCTTGTGCCATTTTATCGAGAAGTTAAATTGCCTCCCAAAGATCATTCAGCTGTCGCCTGGCAGAGCTATTATTCCAGTCTGGTCTGTTGGATTTCAGTGGCACAGTGTCTCCATGTCCTCTTTTTTTCCCTTAGTCTTGAATGATGACAGTGTCTCTACTGTTATCAGCTGAGGGCACAGATGCTGTCCTATGAACTGTGCCCTGAGTGTGACCCAGAAAATGTTGTAGGTGGAACTGGAGGAAGTGTGGGTTATTATTATTATAATTAATATTATGTTTTTCTGCAAACTATCAGAGGAGTGCTCAAAGAGAAGATGGTAATTTGCTGGGCCTGATCGAGTTAGAGGTCTGTAAATTTTACAAGATGGTCAGCCATGGGCCTGAGTGGTCAGCACCAGGCCTGCGTGGGAGGCCGAGTTTGGCCTGCCTGCCACTCGATTGCCTGAGGAATTAAGCAAACTTATCTGATCCTGGAATGGATCAAGTCCTGTGCCCTCAAAGAACTCCTGATCTACTCAAGGAAACAGAATCAGGCTCACAACTTGGCCGTGTGGTAAGATAGTCTCTATTACATCCCTGGTGTGTGGGGTCACTTGGCAGTGTTGTGGTGGTGTTTAATATCTGCACATTTCTCTGGGACACAGTCCCACATTTGAGGATGTTCACCAGCCAAGGTCTGATGAATGGAGCCTTTGCTTTTCACCTAAGTAATCATCTCTAAATGAGTGGGAACTCAGCTCCTGCTATTAACCCAGAGCCAGGAGAAATTAAAGCTCTTGGTCTGCAATTGATCAACTATTAAAGTCACAGCGTGGGATGTCTCTGTGCTTGGTTTTTTGTTTTGTTGACTATTTGCCCTATTGGCACTCCTTCATTTAAGACACATGGGAAATGCTTCTTGATGATTTATGCCATGGAGGGTCCAATTTGTGGGCTAAATAATAGGTGCTCTTTTGGGAGTATTAAGATGACATTGTTGTGGAATATTTATGCTAATGAATAGCTCAAGTGATCAGTCCTGCTCTGATGGCTCAGGAGTGGCTGTCACAGCTTGAGGAGCAGGTTAGGGTGTCATTCTCTTCAATGTTGATGTTCTCTGACCTTTTATGAAAAGGCAGGAGAGAAGAGGACAGTCTCTCACTTACATATCCTCAAATATAGGCCTGCTGGCTTAGCTATTTTAACACATTTATTTAATCACACTGCAACATTGCCTGGAGCCATGATTAATCCCATTCTACAGATGAGGAACTGGAAGCTTGAAGAGCTCAGGTGAGTTGCCTGAGGTCCACAGGGCTCATCAGAGGTGTAGTTTGATTTACCTGGTTGCCTCTTTTCCTTGTAATGTATTTTCCTTCTAGGCTTTAGGATTACACTCACTGCTTTTCAATATGGCTTGTCTGTGTCCATTTTCTGTGACAGTAGGAAAGATAAAAGATTGAGGAAGAGTAGTACCTAATGCCACATAGGAGGAAAGGTGGGCTGTAAGCCTCTCACCCCTCTCTATGCTGGCCTGACTTATAAAGACGGCTCAGGAGCCCGGGCAGCAGGGCATAGCGGGTAGAATGGGGACAGTTACTGTGCTCTAGCCATGGTCGTGTATACCATATACGAGCTCTTTTATTTGTAACTTGCAGAACAGCCCTATGTGGTAAATACGATAACTTCCGTTCTACAGAGGATGAAATGGAGGCATAACAATGATAAATGCATTACCCAGTATCATTTGACAAGCAGGAGACAGGGCAGGGATTTGAAACCACTAGCCTATAACTCTAAATCCGTACCTTTCCCATTAGGTCACCATGTCTCTTAGTTGAGGGCCAGTGGGAGAGTGAAGAAACAATTTGTGGGGATGTGAGCAAGGGAGGGTGATGGCAAATGAGCAGCTGTATCTGGGTGGGGTCATGTGTGTGGAGGATGCCATTTTGTGTGAGGGCAGTCGGGGCAGAGCTGCCCTTGGCCGTGGCAGGTGAGCAAACTCTTGTATGTGGGGAGGGCCAAACTCCAGACTTGGAGAGGAGGGTAACACGCCCTTTGTGTGGGCGTTAGAAAAGACTGAGCTAAAGGCAGTGGGTGGGTGTCCTCTCTTTTAGATTCCCGTGTACCCGATATATGAAATAAGAGAGGGAACAACTATCATACTTGCCCTGAATATTTTCCTCTCTTTACAGTCTCTGCCTCCCTTCCAATATTGTGAGACAGGGGGTGGTGGTAGTTGCGGGGAGGAGGGCATTGTTTGTTTTGTTTTGTATTATGATGACCTGCAATACAGACAAGTTTGACTAGAAAAAGACATGTCCATTACACTTCAAAAAGTGTGACCAAGGAGGTAGGACAGTCTGTTTTATGTTCTGCTCTCAGGGATATTTGGGACAAAGTGATCACTGTCAAGGTTACAGTTAATAGTAGAAAGGGGAAGTTTAATAGTGTTACACATGCTGGCTGATTGCTCTGTCAGGGGGAAGTTTAATAGTGTTGCACGGGATGCATCTGTCTCTGTACTATGGACTTTTGATAGCAAACAGGAGGTGAATCCTATGAGTAAATGGGTTTAAAAATGCACAGGGTTGAGGTAAAAGTTGAGGTTTGCATCTAAGCTCTTGTTGGAGCCATAGTTCCTGAGGTTGGCCTATAACACTAGAACCTCCTGGTTGAACTTAGAATAAGCCAGCAAATAATAAACACACTTCAAGAGTTAGGGACATGATTCCTGAAGCCAGAACTGGACAGCCCAGTGCATATAGACCACAGGGTACAAGAATCTCAAGGGCATATATTCATTCATTCAAAACACATTTATTGAGGGCTTACTAGGGAGGGCAAAAGACAAGTTTGTTGCCCTGTTAGAGCTCACATTCTAGGAGTTGGGGATTTGGACCAGAAATGAACTGTAACCCCCCTCCAAAGGTTGTGGAGCATGAGACATTGGGTAGAGCAGTGCTTTTCAAATGGAGGTCTTATTAAAATGCAGAGTTTGATTTAGTAGGCCTGGGGCAGGGCCCAAAATTCTGCATTTCTGTCAAGTCCCAGGTGCTGGTCCTCACTGTTCCCAGTGAAGCTTAGGCTCAAAGCCCAACATGCTTTCTCTTTAGGTCTATTTATTTCCGTGTGTGCAGCAACGTGAATCAAGTTCTTCTGCCAGAGCATGAACTTCAGTATACTCAATAAATCCATTTATCATCTTGAGGAAGAGGCTAGAGATAAAGATCCCATCTTAGTGTAGATAGAGACCTCGAGAGGCAGTCAGCTGCATCTTAGAGGCAAGGCTCCGTTGCCTGGAGTAGGATGGACTGAAGGAAGAGTTCTTACTGTGGTTTGATACTCTACTTCGGCTGGATTTCGGGGGGCTTCCCCTAATTGTGTGGAACTTGAACTTGATCCAACTTTATGATACTTTCATCACTTTGGATTTTTAGGAGCAGCCCCCAATCCAAATTTGTTCTTTTTGTCTCAATGAAAACACTTTTATTTTTCCAGGTCATAAGTGTTATGATAGATATACACACACATTGTTTTTCGTTAACATTTTCAGATCAGCCCACATCTCAGCAACACCCAGGCCACATTTAGTCTCCAACCTCCCAAACTGCCAGTTAGATGCTCGGATCAGCAATTCCTAAATATCCAACTTAGGGAGGCTCCCCCACACAGGCGCCGTGGATACTTCTCTTGCATCGACGCGCCAACGCAGTGAGCACGAGGCCATCAGAGTGGGAACTGAAGAATGGCCTTGGGAAATCAGAAATCCACTTAACGTGGGTGGAGGTCATTCCGTTAGCACCCCGGTAAACGTTACAAAGGGGAGAGTTCTATCTGAATTAGTGTGGAGAGAGAAGTGATGGAGTGTAGCAGGCTCTCCGGAAAGGATATCGTGTGTGGAAATCAGGGCTTGATGCAGGACAAGCAGCCAAAAGCACAGGCCTTTTCCATTTGGCTGCAGACCAGCAGCTTTGCCCACAGAGGAGTTCCCCCGGGGGATGAAATTTCACTGGGAAGAAAGGGGACCGGCCCACAGCCGGCCGAGGCAGAGTTTCTGAGACAGAAATATGCAGTCTCCGGTAAATGCAGTTTCCTCGAAAATATGAATTACAAAGAGAGCGATTGTTTCATGATCTGGGGCCTTTAAACAATTCGCTCTTTGCTGCTCTCTTCATTCTAGTAGCATTACCTCTGGGCGGCCCACCTGTTCTCCTGCCAAGTGGGTATGTAACCAAGCTAATGATGCCATTATCCAGCTCACTGCAAAAAGAGGAGAAATTTAACCGGGGACAAGGAGCAGGAAAAGAAAGAAAGAAAGAAAGAAAAAAAGATACAGTTTTGATTTTTTTTTTGTTCCAAAAGTTTGGAGAAAATGAGTGGGCCCTTTTGCAACCAGGTGCAAAGCTTTTACTGCTTTTCTCCAGTGAACGTAGGAACAGTAGCGCATGTATCCACTGGAAACCTCTGGGCTCTTCATTACAAGGGCTGGAGATCTTCAGATGTCCACAGAGTTAAGGATTACTCGTTGGCCAAGCTTTGTGCCACCAGCGCAAGGTGCTATTTAACTTACTGCACTCGTGTTTCTATTAAACTCACTCAACAGTTCCAGCTTGGGACTTTTGCTTTTTTGTGGTTGCTGGAAACTCTAAATGAAAAACCAATTGTTTTGGTCTTTCTCTCTGTGTTAGATTTGTGAAGAACAAACCTAATAAAATCGCTAAATGTGTCAGGATGCCTGCAGAATATTTTCAAGTTGCATGCAGATAAGGAAAGAGCCCATACTCCCCTGGATGGGATAAATCCCAGCCACCTTCATGAAGCTGCTAAATTTCAGAAAGGCGTCGTGGTCTCTGAGAAAGGCCGACCTACCATTGGTCATGAAGTCTGAGGACGCCTTCATAATGACGTATCGGTAGTGACTGGGAGCAGTTTGCTGTAGCTGATTTTGAACACCACGGGGCTCATGCTTTGTTTGTTCAGGGGTTTGACATCTACCCAGACCTTCCCTGGGAAGCCGTGGTAGGAACAAAAACAATAGCAGCCACCTAGAAGACCCAGCTCCTGCCTGCATGGTGATTAGACTCTCACGGGGGGAACAAACACTCACTAAAAGGTCAAATAGAGAAATATAAGATGACAACTATGGTAAATGTTCTGAAGGAGCGTGACCTGAGAGCTAATGGTGGGAACAGACAGGGTGAGGGAGGACCAGGCAAGAGTCTGGGAAAAGTGACCCTAAAACTTGCATCAGCTAAGTGTTTAGGGGGTCATCTCACCTTTTCTGAAGCCTTCTCTCCTTAGATTCTCACAATAGATTACCCAGGCAGAGCCTGGTGTCCCCTTGTCACAGATGGGGACACGAAGGCATGGAGGGTATAAGAGCAGACCTCCCCGTGGAGCCCAGTCCCTGGAGAACGCTGGGGTTTTGTGCTGCCCCCAACATCAATCAGGGTGCTGGTGAAGATGGTGTCTGTCTGTGTCTGCTTGTTTCTGGGGTATGTTTTATATATTAAGTCTGATCAGAGTTAGCTGGGACTAGCCCCTCAGAAGTGGTAAAACTCTGAATCACTGGAAGAAAATCGTTTCTCGCTGCTTCTGTCAGCTGGCCTCGCATTGCCATTCCTGCGTCTTGTGGAGGCTCTGCTCCAGTCCTGTCCCCTCCTCCTGCCTAGGGCTCAGCTCCTGAGGGGGCCCCTGTCTTTGGACCGTGGCCCACATGAAAAGATCTTTAGAGTCGGCCAAGGTCTCGCAGTGTCTTCTGCTTGGTCTTCTGTCCTCTGGAATGACACTTCGTGGAGACGGGTTGGAAGCGCCGGCCCGTGCCGAGGCCCGCCTCTGCTGAGGTCCTGAGCGGGGGAGGACTCGGCACCTTCCGAAACCCGGTATTGTAACGGGGCAGCACCTGGCCTCTCCTCTAACACATGCACTGCTGGTTTGTTGAGGAATGGGCTCTCATCGTCCCCCACACTCCAGCAAAACCAGAACTATAAACAAAGGGGATCTGGGTGTACCATCCAGGGTGGCCTCCCAACAAATGTAACGAGTGTACCCTCTGCTCGTCTCCCAGCACTGGTTTTCCACTCAACGTGTGTGCACGACCCTCAGAAAACAGCGGACTGTGAGGGAGGTGAAGGGGGCTCAGGGGCGGCCGGGATCTCTCACTCCACTGGACTGGCTGCAGGGGCTGGAGGTGGCCTGCTTTCTGTCCCCTCTCCTGAGCCACCAGCGCCCTGTCAGCATCGTATGTGCTGCTGGAGCGAGCCCAGCAGCCCCTTTGACGTTCTGCTTTGGGAATCACCAGCTGTCCGGACATGACAACGGGGAGTCTGAAGAGCTGAGCCTTTTTATTTTCTTAGGAGGTGATGACGGGAGCTCTTCCTTGGCCTCAGAAACACACTCTATCAAGCAGCTGTAGACGGAGTGCAGACGTTACCAGGTAGCCCAGTGTTTGTCACAGGCGGTCTTAGACACAGGAGGTATGATCAGATCAGGCGAGCTGGGTCTTCACACCGCCGAGCCTCTGCTACTGGGAGGAGAACCCCTTTGGCTTTAAGTAGAGAGAGTGATGACATAGAAAGATAGCAGGAAATACTCACTTCAAAATATATAACTACTTGGAAGTCTGTCTGATGCCTTCTTACCCTATCTGGAAATATCCTTCCTTGGCTCTCGAGGAATTAGAAAATAAAAACTACTAAGAGAGAGAGAGAGAGAGAGTTTGACTTAGCATCCAGTTTATCAGGCTTTTGCTAAGCTCTGCATGTGAAAGAATGGCATTCCATTGCCTACTCTATGCCACATGTCACATATGGTGTCTCAAATTCTCACGGAGAGCATGGCATGTGGATTTGATTGTGCCCATTTTGCAGATGATAGACACCAAACCATTAAGAAGAAGCTGGACAGTTAGGACTCTGGATTTCCCTACCTTTCCTGTTCCATGAATCAAGTTATCTCCTTAGGAGGCAATGCATGCTTTGTGCTAAGGCCGAGGGATGGCTAGAGGAAGTAGCCATGTTGTAGGAGAAGCTGTGGGCAGGCTGTAATTTGTGCTGCCGTAGATGTTCAGTGCAATAGGGCAGATCAGACTAACAGACAAGAAAACAGGTGGAGGCTTCTTGACGGTGAGATTTGAATTCAGATGTGGAAGAAGGAGCTTAATAGCCATTGGAAGACAGGTGTTATAGACTAAATGTCTCCTCCCTGAATTCGTATGTTGAAACCTAATCCCAAATATGATGGTATTTGGAGGTAAGGCCTTTGGGGGATGATTAGGTCATGAGGGGGGAGCCCTTATGCTGTGATTAGAGACCCCGGAGACTTCCCTTGTCCCTTCTACCATGTGAGGACACAGTGAAAAGATGACTGTGTATATACCTGGGAGCTGGCTCTCACCAGACACCAAATCTGGCATCTTGATCTTGAACTTCACAGCTCCCAGAACTCTGAGAAATGAGTGTTTGCTGCAGCAGGCCCCATCTGTGGCGTTCTGGAGCTCGGACAGACAGCAGGTATTCCTGGCGAGACTAGTGTGGGCACAGGTGCGATGGAGGAGCACTGGGGGAGGAGTCACACAAGGGGCTGCACCCTTTGCAGGTGGACCCTGTCCTGGAGGAGGCAGGGATATGAACACATCCTGTGTGACTGCCATATCTCTGACTCAGTGTTTCTGTCTCTCAATGCTGGTGACATTTTGGGCCAAGTAATTCTTTGTTGGGGGAAGGAACGGGGGCTGTCTTGTGCCATTTAATGTCATTCCTAGCTGCTACCCCAATTGTGACAACCAGAAATGTCTTCAGACATTTGCCAGATGTCCCCTGGGGGGTAGAATTGCCCCTGGTTGACACACTGCTCTAACTCCATCTTCATGGCAATGTCAACAGATGACTTCTCTGTCCCTGCAGCTGATATAGAAAAACTGAGGCTGATGGGTACAAAATGTCCCAGTACCTGGGAGCATGGGGTTTTAACAACTCATTTGTTCAGTCCCTTCCAAGACTCCGCCTGACTGCCAAGGCAGAGAGGGTGACCTGCCAGACTGGGTGCAGTGAGCTGTGATCTGTGTTCTCATGCTGTGGAACTTGCCCCTGGTCTGGCCTGCTTTTCCAAGTAGGCGGAAGTGCCCTGTAAGGCATGAGAGGAAGTTGCTGGATTTGAATCCCTTTGGGTATGCCTGATTAACGTTCTTACACAACACGCTGGGACCTCATTCGTTCATTCTCAGACATTTGCCGAGCTCTGACCATGGGCTAGGCTGGATGCTGGTGCCGGGGATGGAAGGGGGGACGGATCACAGCCTGATTCCTGTGCTCGCCAGCTTCATAGTACAGCTACAGGCAGACAGCAAGACAGTAACAGCCACAACAGCAGCAGCAAACTGCACATGCGATGGGCCACACTGGGATGCGACAGCCAACAGGGTAGCCTGAAGTCTGAAGGGTGAGAGGGGGTAGGGTGTTCCAGGCAGGGGGAACAACCAGTGTAAAGACCCCCAGCTGGTCTGTGTTAGAAACAAGCCGAGAGGTTTGTGGGACTGGATTTGCGGGAGACCTACCACCCCTGGTGCTGTTGTTGACCACTAGAAGTTCTCGCTCATCATGCTGAACAGATTCTAGAACTGTGAAGACTGCCCAGTGGAAAACCACGTGGGGCTGACTGTGTCTAGAGATTCTCATGGACTCCTAACCTGACAGACTCCCAGGAGACACCCCATTGTCTCCATGTGTATCAATTTCTTCCCAGGACTTTCAAACTCTGTTGCATCGGCTCCTTAAGCAGGACCTGGGACGTTCAGGGGTGGCCTCAGGGACTTCCTGTTCCTCCAGCCAGAAGTCCCGCCTTTCTGTCTGCCGCTTGGGCTCTGTCCTAACCCGTGTAAGGGGACCCCCTCCCCCACATCTATGGTGCTTCTTTACTCCCTGTCCTGCTCTCCATGTGCCCTGTCACTGCCATTCACCAGCTCAGTAATCTGACTTGACCTTAGAAGACCCCCCCCCCCCGTCATAGGCCCACCCGCACCTTTCTCTAGGGGTGAGGTCCAGGGCCCCTCATCTCCCTCTCTTTGCACCCCTATCTACCCCAAAGTGGATTCTTCTGCCCTTTCGTCCTGAGTGTCACTGTCGTGCTGGAGACATTGAAAGCACGCGTGGGAGCCTGGGTTCTGAGCTTGCCTGGAGCTATGTGAGCTCTGTGCATCCAGGGAAATTTAAACCACAATTCCTGCCCCCCGGGAACTGCCGCCTCCTGGCTGAGGGGCTTGCAGGGGCTGGCATTTCCTGAACTGGGAGGCAGCCCGGTGGTGTGGTGAGACGAGGCTGAGGTTTGTGGTCCAGAAGACCTGAGCTGAGATGCTGGAACCAGGAGGCAGGAGCTATGGGGTCTCCGTAAGGTCCTTGACCTCGCCTTAGATGTGGTACGCTGGTCTGACCTGACGCCCGATCCCTGACAGACAGACGAGTTATGCAGTTCCTTCCCAGGGTGGGTTCCTCAGCATGTCCCTCACCTGCAGAGATGCAGGGGCAGGCAGCTGGCACTGCTCTCGTCTCCATAGCTCACGGGCAGCTCCGGGATGGATGGCAGGTGAGAGTGCTTCGCCTTGGCTTCAGTTCTCCTGGTAAATGTGGGTGTGTCGACGTGGATTCCAACCCAGGCTTCGCCACTCATTGTCAATGTGATTGCAGACCAGTGGCTCGGCTGGCTGGGCTTCCCTGTCCTCGTGTGTGAAATGGAGATAACGACTCCTTCACAGCGGGAGTGAGGAACGAGGAGAGGGCCAGGAGCCCAAGGCCTGACACTCAGCAGGCATCGCCAAACCTCAGTTTCTCCCTTCCTCCCTCCGTCCCTCCTGAATGAATGAAGGAATTCAGGACAAGATCACTTGAGGACACAGATCCTTTGTCTCCCTGCGAGAGGCCCCCTTCCCCAGCTTTGTGTAATTGTCAGCAACTAAGTTGGAAAATAAGGATGTCTGAAGCAGCTCTCAGCGCTGCAACATCTGCACCAGACAAACTCGAAAAGCCCTCAATCCCCAGCCATGAATGCTCTATAAAAACAATGTGGCAGAAATGAAAATTGTTCCATCATAATATTTCACAGTTCTTTCTGACAAAAGCCAAGCCGCCCTCATGAATACACATTTCCCAGTGTCTGATGCATTATGCATCAGCCTATAGCAGGGGACTGGGAATTGCCAGTCCCTAGTAAAGGGCCTTTGAAAGTGCCTATTTTGTAAACAAATGGAGCCCAGGCCCAGCACTCAGACTCTTTAGATAATTTAAGGCGGACTCAGCTGCCCGAGTGGGGACCAGCCCTCCTCAGGGCTGTCAATGGCAGAAGAGTCGCCAGTGGTCCTTGGCCGGAGGGGGTGCTTCAGCATGCGGTATTCTGACCTTTGATTTCATAGTGTCCAGGGCGGCCATTCGGAGGGGCGGGGACACCTCCTGTAGGAGCCACAGCCGAATGTCGCTGGAATGCGAATGAGCCCGCCCAGGAGGTCCTGCTGGCTGGGCAGCCAGGCAAAGTCGTTTGGACTTCTGACCCCCCAGAGCCTCAGATGGGATTGAGTCTTGTGATGGGAGATGCTGACGGGCGGAGGGGCGGGGGAGGCCCAGGCCCAGACAGGTGGGCCTGGCTCCGCGGGCTCGCGGGGGGCAGGCAGAGTGGATTCGTATCAAGTGTGCATAATTGTCAGTCAGAGGGTTCCGCAAGATCATTAACCAACCCGTGTGTGGCAAGGATGGGAGGCTAAGGCGACATCTGAAGTGACGTGTTCAAGGTCACACTGGTTTGTAAGCAGCTGCAGGTTGCAGACGGCTGGGAGCCGCTCATCTTTTCCCACAACCCCCACAGTCTCAGTTATGAATTGGCAGCTACTGAAAGGACCAGAGGCAAATTGTGCCTGACGGGGCAGGCTGGGGTCCTTACGGCAGGCCTGGCAAAGAGGGCAGCGCGGGCTGAGCTGTGTGATGTGCAGTCTGTCCTCCAAGGCAGCCTTATTCTAAAGGGTGACCAATATCTGTTAGGTATCTACTCGTGCACATGTTATCTGTTGCGGTAACGGGGTGATCAATTCCTTGCTACATACTTTATTGCATTACAATATTCAGCTCATGATAGAGTGTCTTGCAAATGGATTTGAATGGAGGAACAGAAACTCTCTGTTTCAGGGTTGGGTGTGGCCTGTTCTTCCCTTCTTTGCACGTCAAATTCTGTAAAATGAGGGACTCCAGAGATCTCTGGGCTGTATCCCAGCCCAAACACGCTGCCGGCCTGTGGGTGGGTACAGACCCCATGAGGAGGCCCGGATGAAGTTAGGGAGGACAGAGGCCCTGCAGGGCTGGGCTTCCTGATGGGAAGGGGGGGTGTGAGGGGCGGCAGAATCAACCCCCGTCTGGGGACACCCCTCATTGGTGCTCCTAGCGCGGCTGTGCTCCAGCTGTGGGGCTGGCTTGCTGGAGGTACAATTTGACTCATAAAGCAGCAGCAGCTGAAGGCTGATTAAGACAGCTTGTTACTCCTCACAGACACCTGGAAGCGTCTATTTAGGCAATGGCTGCTTCCCCTTCCTCTGCTGACCCAGGGGCCCAGCTGACATGGGAGGTGGCAGGAGGTGGGGGGAAGTTAGGATCACCGAGTCACCTCTAACACTGGGCGCCCACCTGTCACCAGCTGAGTGTAGAGTAAATGGTGCTCAAAATGCTGTTTGGTCTTTGGTAACACACTCCGCATGCCCAGGGTTTCTGGTTCAGGAGAGATGGGGGAGGGGCAGCAGGGGGAGTCCTGTGATATTTCCAGATTCCCAGGTGGTGCTGCAGGTTCAGGAACCACATTTTGAGAGCTCCTGATTCAGACAGAGACTATCTGCAGATCCCCCATTTCCGTATTTCAGCAGCTTCAAGCTGTTCGCAAATACCCCCAAATATTTCTAAAAATAGACAATTTCAACTTGTGCAACTGGCACAGCAGTTAGAAAAAAGGTGTCCCAGAGCACTATGCAGAGTTATTTATTTGGTTTCAAACCAAGAAATAAGTTCTCCTGAATTATGAAAGTAAAATACTCAATTTAAAATTCACAAATGTAAGTAGATGAAAGTAAAGTGAAGTGAAGTGGAAATGCATCACCTAGAGATAACAGCTGTTAACATGGTAGCCTGACTTCATTTTTGCCCCGTGAATGTGTATGGAGGTTTTTGCACAGTTTACGCAAATTGGGATCCTTGGGGTTTTAAATAGCATTATGAGCAAAATAACAAAAACAATAAAATCAGAAAAAGCAATGCCTAGGGGAGCCGGGATGGCTCAGTGGGTTAAGCGCTTGTTTTGCAGCCCCAGGGTGTGAGGATCGAATTCTGGCCTCAACCTGTGTAGACCCATATGCTGAGCTGGGGTGTGCTTCCCATGTGGGAGGCCCCTAGCTTGTGGGGACGTGCCTCCCATGTGGGAGGCCCCCAGTGCAGCCCTGCACCCCAGGCCCGGTTTCTGCCCCGTGCAGCCCTGTACTCACATGTGGAATGAATTTATATAAAAAACTAATGATGTACAACTATGGAGACTGCGCTGGGCCCTTCACCCTTCTCTCAATTCTGTCTGTCTCTTTGTAAAAAGAAAAAAGAAAAAGCGACGCCAAAGGTGAGAGTGTAGAGACTGATCCAAGGCCAACTTCTTTGGAGAATGCTGTTGTAACCAAAATTAAAGAGTTGAACACTTTCAACAGAAGGAATCACACTTTCCTGGTTTTTCTATACACTAGTTCAGGGCAACCGTGTCTTCACTGTGCCTCCATATAGAAGCACATCTCCCCAGCTCCCCATTTCCCCCCTCCCACCCCAAACTTTTTAAGGCATGAGGCTTCTTAGCCCTCCCAGGAGAAATGCTTGGAAAGGTGTAAGAAATTTATCCTGGGTATAAAACATGTAATTTAAACCTTGTATCACATCATTCTTTGTCATTGATCATTTTGGGTTTTCTAAAAGGAGCTGCCTTATTTGTTGAAAATTCAATCAATAAGTGAAAAATGGTCATTTCACCTCTATTATTGCTGTCTAGACAATCAAGAGTCAGGATTCAAAGCCCATCCTGCTTGTCCAGGGCCGTGACCTGAGCTGACTGCATTCTGTCATCCTTTCCTTAAAAGGACACTCCTTCCATCCTGAGGGCCCTACTCTTGTGGCCTTGTCTAACCCTAATCACCTCCAAAGGCCCTACCTAAAAATACTGTTGCACTGGGGCCCAGGGCTTCAACAGATGAATTTGGAGGGACGCAAATATTTAGCCCATAATAGCAGCTTTGCTTCTTGGCAGCCTCACCGAGTCTGTTCACATTTCTACAAGTGGGCTGGTGAAATCCGCGTGATCTAGAAACTGTCTCTATTCTGGTCATTGTGAAGTGGGCACTGCCTGCCTCCCTGCTTTACATATACCATTCCCTCTGCCTGGAACAGCTTGCCCTCCACCCACTCCTCATTCACCCATCTAATTTCTACTGGCCCTTCAAGACTCAATGTTCTTTCCTTCTGTCCACCTACCTCCACCAGGGCTCTTACTCCATGGTGTTGCCCCATAGCTCTGCCTCTTGCTTTGGGCTGTGAGCTGCTCCATGAGAACAGAGACGACACGTCCATCTCAGGTTTGCTCTTCAGTCCTAGCTGTCTGCCTGGCACCCCATAGATGCCCAATGAGTGTTTAGTTCAATGAACTTCAGGCTATGCACTGCACAGAAGGAAAGAGATACAGTGGCTGTTTTGCTACAACCACCAGTGAAAAAGACAGAAACGTATCAGCAGAGAATCTAAGGAAGCAATTAAAACAGTGATAGGATTGCCTACAAAGGTTCAAACAAAAGTTCCTAGCACAGTGGGTTCGTGGCACCAACCCAAGAGAAAAGCCCTGTTAGGACGAAGTGCACCTTGTCAGGAGGGCGGGCCTCAAGCCTGGTCCTCAATAACCAGCCAGGTTTCCTGCGAGGGTCTCGCGTCTGCCTGAACATTCTGCGCACACAGGTGGGTTCCAGCGGAGCATCTGTGTCTGGTAGAAGCAAACTTTCTACCTACAAATCATGAAGCTAAGCGCGAGCTCGCACAGTTAATGATCATCTTCATTAACCCACAGCCTCTGTGCACGGCCAGTATTCAGGCAACCTCTTGATCCCCGACAGAAATCTATTAACTGGTCAAGACAATGAAAAGACAAAACCTGCTGAATGTTTTGACCTCGGTGGATATAAAAGTTGGCACATTTGATGACTCTAAGAGTGATCTATTCGCCAATTGCAATATTACATTAAATGGAGGAAACATCATTCCCTTAAATGGAAGCTGAGTGAGTGCCTGGAATAAAGGCTCAAAATTGCATGTGTCCAGGCGCTGTGTTGAGACTGGGAAGGACAGAATGAACTCCCCGTGCTAGGAGGAGCTCATCTCCAGGGGAGCCTCACTAAGCTTGTTTGGAGTCAGGAGCTAACTTAAGAATCTGCTGACTGTTACAGAGTCTCTCCTGGAATAGCGGACCGTTTGTGGTGTCCATCTGGAAATTACAGCCGTGGGTTCCTGCTCCTAGGAGGCTGTGTGGTCCGGAGGACAGGTTTCCAACTGCGAACGTGAGGAGTCCTGTCAAAATCGTCTTTGGAACGTTCATAATATGCATATTCCCCATGCGACATGATTGTGAGTCACTGCAACCTTCCAGGAAGGGAGAACCAAGGTAGGGCTAAGGCATGAGTGTTTTGAAAAATACCCCCATAGTTTTGCCCCCCTGTCCCCACTCCTCACCCTATCCATCAGCAGGAGTGCATACTTGTAGGTCAAGAGGGGAGAGAGCAGTGGGTTATAGACCCATTGCTAAAAATATATGTGTTACATTTCATGCCTGATGCAATACATAGTTGATGATGGGAATTCTCTGTGTTGTTCCTAAGGGGTCTGAGGTGTTAGGAAAGTGTTGCATTTCTCGAAATCGGCTGTAAGGGAATATATCACTTATTAAGGTCTCAAGGAGGGTTTTTACAACGAAGGTTATGCACGTGTGACTATTGCTGGTATAGATGGGCATATGCCACCATATGGTGGCTCTTCCTGCTTTTGCTTCCAAGGGCACTCTGAGTCATCCAAAAAACATGAAAAATGTGGGCGTCGTTGTGAAAAGCCCTCTTCTTATATTGGAGTGGGGGGGGATGGAGGTGGGCAGATGCTACAGGTCCGAGGTCTAGCATCACAAGGGTGTCTTACTTGCACATAGGTCTGGAGGTGAGTCTCTTGGGCACTCAGTTTCCCTGACTATCAATGTCTCGAATCTACCATGGGGGTGATTTCCATCTCACAGAGCAGTTATGAGGATTCATTAGGTAAGCTATGCCAGGCACCTACACTGTGCATGGTATTAGGTGTGCCACGAATGGACGTTAGCTTAGTGTTAGTGTCGCGGCAGTGCTAGCAGACGACTCGCAGTGGGGAAATAAGACTCAGAGGTTTCCGCTGGGCAAGCCAAGTTCACAGCACACTGTGAAGCCTCCCAGGAGGGGAGCAGGATCAGAGTGGGAACACACAGGAAGGGGATGGGAGCTGGAATAGACAAGTCCAGGCGGGGCTCGGGCTCTCAACTTCTCTCTACCTCCGCCCTGCTCGGCTGCAAAAGAGGGTGTCTCCTGCCCACAGTGACCAGTTCATCTTGATTTATCCAGGACATTACTGGGCAAACAGAAAGTCCATTGTGCCCGGAAACCCCTCAGTTCCTCAGAAAGTAGGATGGTGGGTCACCCTCCACCCTCCTGCACTCTTCAGTTCATGAACACGAGGACATGCTTGGGCAGGTGGCCGTGGGTAACTCCTACCACTGCTTCACTTTGCACCCATGCCATTTGTCTTTCTTTGCTCCCACCACGTTCCAAAGGGGCCTCAGCTTCAGCTTCAGCTTACTACTTGGGTTCCTGCTGCAAGTATAAAGGCCATAGTCTAGTCTACCATTATCAATAGCATGTGGAGAAATCCTGACAGCGTCAGGTGCTCAGTAGTAGATGAGTGTGTTGAATAGGTATGTGGAGGTCTTGCCCAGAGTTCCAGTTTGCTTGGTTAGGGTCCCAGGATACTGCTTAATTCAAACTAACTTCCCCTTCCCAAAGTCAACTCAGGCCCAGTCCTACTCCAGTCTGAATGGGCAACTCACAGCTGCATAATCCTCACGCTAATCTCTGCTGCTTCCTGGACACTCTTTCGGGAATGCTCAGGCCACCTTGTTGGCGCATGTCACACGACATGAGGAATTTCTTCCTCCTCTGCAAGTTCAGCAAATCTATTTCAAGTGCTGAGAAAGAAGAACAATGGTCCAAGTACCAATATCATGTGGTAAATATTCTGTGCCATTGTCCCCATCCATCTTTAGTGTTTGGGACATTCCAATCTATAGGCAGCCTCTGTCTTCCACCCTGGTGCTCACCCTTGGAGGGGCATATTTATTCTTCGTTGGACCATGGCAGCAAACCATGGCTCATTCTTGGGAACACCGGGCCACTGCAGCTCTGTTTAGTTTCAGAGCAATTGGAAGAAGATGAGACGATGCGCCCTTGCTTCCAGTCCCCATTCTTAGGAAGGTCTCTTACATGGATGGTTCATCTGGGAAAATGTTCTCTCCCATGCTGAATGTTGCAAGAAGCGGAGGAAGTGAGTGGGTGTGCTTGCTGTCCCTCCAGCCAGGAACGACAGCAGCCGTGCACTCTGTCGAGACCTATAGGAGCTAGCAGCATGGTGTCAGGAGACAGGATTGCCTGGATTTAGCTCTGTCATATAGTTGATTAGATCTGTGACATCAATATTGTTGTCTTATTATTATCGTCATCTCTACCGGTGTAACTCAGGGGGGCTATTACCAATTTCGTCCAGTCTTCATTGAACCGTGGAGAACATTGCGCATCCTTGTCCTCCACCCATGAATGCCCCTGGTGTCTCCTAGTGACAGAGATGACTCAGGTGGTCAATGTACATTTCCAAATGCTCTGTTGGTGGGTACTGTCCCCAGCTGAAAACTAGAGGTGGTTCAGAGGAAAGATAACGGAAGGTGAAGGTAGAATGGACACTTGAGAGTTCTGAGCTCTGGGAATTCTGAGCCCATTTGGAGGTGATCCTGCTCATCCTCTTTCACATAAAAATGTGATCCTACTGATGTTTAGAACAACCTCACAGCTCATTGGCTCGTGTCTAAGCTCTGAAGGACTCAATTGCTTTTACTCATTTTCCCGTGGGGCCAAACTTGTGTTTTCCTTTTTGTAAACCTGCGTTTGTCCCAAATAGTCTTCTCTACCTGTGTCCTTTCTGCCCTTCCGCGTTCAACTGCTCATTGGAGGTGTAGCACTGAAGGCCCCTCCCCTGGGATGCTTTCCCGGCGGTCACTGAGTGCCCATCGGGCGCTGTTCTTTGCTGTAGACGCATTGGTCATCACTTCGCCTAGACTGGGAGATGTTTGAGGACAGAGACTACGCTGCCGTCTCTGGTTCCTCTTGGGCACAGCGCCTAGAGCGATGTTCGCTTCTGATCTGGGAGGCACGTCTCATTTGCAGGCAGAAAGCCCTGCTCCCTGGTGTGGGTGTGTCTCGCCTTTCTGTGTAGCTCTGTTGAAATTTCCAACACATATCAGATCCTGAGAAAAGGTACTTGTTTCAACAAAGGGGCTGGGCAGAGGTCATTGCTTTAGACAGGTTTTCTTTTCTTTCTTTCTTTAAATGAACTTAATCATTTTTAATATCTTTTCCAGAGCAGAATATATGAAATGACCCTGACTTGGCTGAAAGCCGTCTCCTGCGAGCTTGGGGCAGATTAGAGGAAGTTCTTTTACAGCCTCGTAGCATGACTGGCTGCCTTTTCCTTTCTTCCGGTTATCGGAGAGTGCGATTTGATCCTAATTAACAGAGGGGAGCCTGGAGCCTTGCAGTTTCTGTTCACTGGGAGAGGGGCAGGGGCTGAGCTCCGTGGAGAAAGGAGGCTGGTATTTGCCGTGACTTCAGCCTGTGTCTGGACCTGGGGGTGATACAGACACTGATAAGGCCGCTGCAGGAAAGCACAGTAGACAGGACAGAACAGGAGAGAGCACGCGGGGCAGGGGAGAGAGCCGTTCTCGCCATCACAGTCCACTGTGGGAGAGGCTGGAGTTGGGATTCATGTCATACAGCACAAAGCAAAAGGTCCTTATGGCACAAGGATCGTAAAGAGATAACAAAAAATGAGACAAATTGAACAGCAGTGTAATGAGAATGGATTCAAATTCCTGGCTCATTACCTTCTGGCAACAGGAAGAATCGGTTCATGGTTTGAGAAGGTCATAAGAAAAGGAGGAGCTATTTAGATGGTTTCCATTGAATCTTACAGATAAAACCTTTGGCTTCTGTTTGTTGTTATTTCTGCTCTAGGCCTGTGACTTCATCTCTCCCTAAAGAACAAGGAATAAGAGAAAGACATACCTCTTTCTTTTCTTTTTTTTTTTAAGATTTATTTTACTGTTTTTGACAGAGACAGAGAGAGAAACAGAGAGAGACAGAGAGAAGGGGGAGGGCCCAGAGCAGTCTCCATAGTTGCACATCAGCAGTTTTACATATGGTTTCATTCCACACAGGTGGGCGGGGGCCGCATAGGCGGGAGCTGGGCTGGGGGCCTCCTGTATGGGAGGCACGCCCCCTTGAACTAGGGGCTGAATTGGGGAACGAGAGCTGAACTGGGGGGCTTCCTGCATGGAAAGCACACCTCAGTTCAGCATATGGGTCTGTATAGACCGGGGCCAGGATTCGATCCTTGGTCTCTGGGGCTGCAAAGTGAGCACTTAACCCACTGAGCCCTCCCGGCTTCCTCTTTTGCTTTTCATCTTTCTTTCCATGACACCTAGTAAAGCGCTCTTCACAGGATAGTGCTCTAGAACAGGGCTGTCCATCCTATTGGCTTCCCTGGGTCACAATGGAAGAAGATGGATTGTCTTAGGCCACATATGAAATACACTAACACTAATGATAGCTGCTGAGATAAATATTGAAAAAAAAAAAAACCAACCAAAACCCTCATGATGTTTTAAGAAAGTTTATGAGTTTATGTTGGGCCACATTCAAAGCCATCCTGGATCTCACGTGGCCCACAGGCCCAGGGTTGGACAAACTTGCTTTAGAATTTTAGAGGAGGACACACCCAGTGGAGACACTCCTTCGTGTTAGAATTAATTGACTGAGAGGCTGAGGATGATTGCAGTTTCTGGAGTTGGACGATTGGTAAATCCTTTTACCCACGATGTGCTCCCAGAAGCAAGAAGCAGACCCTCTGTGCAGTCCTTGCTCTCAGACAGGGAGAGTACGATGCTGACAGACTTCAAGGCATTGAGCTGAGGGACAAGTTGTCCCTCTATCACAGGCAGCTTTATTCCCAAGGTTTGCCAGTTGCATCACTGATTCAAGCCCATATCTTTCTCAGCCCACAACATTAAAATATTCTGCTCAGCTGCTCTGCACTCCAGAAATACAATAAGTAGCAGTATAGATATTTTTGAAGGATCATTGGGCTTCATTAAGCAAAGAGAGGCTTCTCTTCCACACGGTTTTGAGGATTCGCTGTCTAAACACAGGGCCGGGGTGTTGACACCCTGGCAGAAGTGAGTATTAATAGGCCTGGTTGCTTCAGGGCTGCCATTCGTTCCCTTCCTGGGCACCGTGAGCCAGTTATTTTAATCGCTCTTGTCCCCACTTTCTCATCTCTGTGTACAGTGAGGATAAAAAATCCTCCCTCCCAGCTTATTGTGAGGATGAGATGCAGCAAGTTAACTCCGGGGCTGTCACACAGCACTCATCGGTTATTCCATTCATTCATTCACTGAGAAACGTCGCTGTCCGAGGATGTTTTGTATAGATATTGTCATTTCCGTCCCTCTCTTGTTTTCTCTCCATCATTAGGATCTAATGAGGTTTAATAATTAAGTCAATCAGGCTGCAGTTAAAGCACTAGGGTTCACTTTCAGCCACAAGCCATCATTAGGGTTTAAGTGTGCAGGATTGGGAAGGAGACAGAATTGTCTTTCCGTGGAGAGGTGGGACCGGGCTGGGTTGTGGAGAATCCTTGCAGTCGGACCAACTGATTAGAATTCTGAATCTGCTGCTTTCCCGTGGCATTTGGGCAATTTGCTTATTTGCCGGAAGCCTTGCTCTCCTCATTTGTAAGTAGGGACAATAAAACCTAGCTCAGAAGACTCGTGTAAGGGCAAATAAAATGAGGCCTAGACTGAGCTTGGCTGTGGCTGGCTCGTAGTGGACGCATGCGCACAGTGGGGCTCCTCAGCAGGAAAAGATGCTATTGAGGTGCTGGTCTCAGGTCACCAGCCTGCCTTTCGGTTCTTCTCTCCCAGGCTCTCCCCACCTGTACCACCTCCCCAAGTCTGCCTTCTCCTGTGTCTGTCATCCTGACTGTCCCTCAGGAGGGACGTGCGTACATCCTTGGCCTTCTTAGTGGATTGGACTGGGGGGCCTCCCTCTTCCCAGGGGGCTATCCTTGCACTTCTTTGTCTTTGTGGGATCAAAGACTTTGCTTTCTGTGGAGGAGTTTTAAACTTCTAGAGTCCTTACAGATTTTGGTTTTTTTTGAGATATATTGACAAGTACATATATTGTCAGCGTCTAGCCTTTTGCATTTTTGCAACATTAACAAGTCTATGTCATTAGCGTCCAAGTTGGCAAGCAGATCATTACCAGCACCCGAGAGGCCCCTTCCCATTGTCCCTTATAGTCACCCACCCCGCAGGGTACCTTCTCGAGGCTACTTTGCATTTCATATAAGTGGAATTATACAACACGCACTCTTACATCTATGCTCTTCCCCCCAATGTTACGTTTGTGAGAACCAGCAGTACTGTGTGTCGTTGTAAATTGTTTATTCTCACAATAGAGTATTCTGTTGGTTACTTGCACCACAAATTGCACCCCCATTCTACTCTGGATGGTCACAGGCTGTTTCTTTTGCCATCCTGTGGTGTCAGCTTTCTGTGATGGCCACGGGGCCTTTATCCTAACAGCCTCACCTGTAAGAAGCTCAGGGCAGCCGTCGGATGGGAGAACAGGGCAATTACGGAAGAGAGAGTTTTTATGAACTTTAATTTAGGACGTCAGGGTCCCCCAGTGACAATCCAGTAAGGTAGGTCAAACTATGTTTGGGAAAGTTTAAATATTTGCCTGAGGCAACAGATCTAATAAATGCCAAGCCAAGATTCTAATAGAGTTTTTAGCTTCTCTAAAGAGTCTACCTTTTCTCAAAATCATACCATGTCTTTGCAAGAGTTGATGAGAAGCTTGCTTTAACTGGGGATTAAGGGAAAATAATTTAATTCCAAAGTATCTATAAGAGGCCTGGCCAGGTCACTGCTGTCCTGGGCAGTCTACTCTCTCCTCACCTTTCAGAATAAAGTGGTAGAATTCACTGGAATCTTGACTGTCCCACCCATTAGCTCTGTGACATTGGGCAAGTTACTTGCCCTTTCTGTGCCTGTTTACCCATTCATAAAACGAGGCTAATATAAGTTGCTACCTCAGAAAGCTGCTGTGAAGATTAAATAGAAAATGTATGTAAAGCACTTTGCGTAGGGCTGGGGACTGAGCTGATATTTCTTGGGCACTTACTGTTATAATAAAACTCAAACCCTTTGGCAGGTCTGACATTCTAAGAGCTGGGTACTGTCATTTCAGCCAGCACTTTGAATAAAAGATCTTTACCAGCTCCTAAATAAACGTTACATGGCTGTTACCACCACTTCTCTTTTGGTAGCTGTCTATTAAAGTTATGATTCAATTGTCAGAAACAAAATATTCTTAAGATGTCTTCAACCATACCCTCCAATTATACGACAGTGTCTGGCTTTAATACCCATCTAAATAGTTATACTGTTGACAGGTTTCGGGAGCGGCGTTTGCTCTTCCATTCCTCTCATTAACTTATGTAGCAACATCATAACTCTGGAAGGATTGAAAAAAAAGGCTGTTGGCATTCCATCTGAATTCATTTCATAGAGTGTCTGTGTCAGAGCATTTGCATATGAATGAGCTGCTTTGAAGTTCCCTCATTAACATGGGAACATTGTGGTGATCGTTTTGGAGTTCAGGTTCAAGTGTTTGAGGCAAGAGAGGGAAGAAAGGTTGAAGGCTTAGTCCCTTGAGATTTCACTGTTGTAGTAGCCTGGCATATAATCTCGATACCAAGCAGGCTGGGGTCTGGAACCAGAGTTCAGTCTCTCGTCTGCAAGCCCAACATCCCATCCATCCTCTGCATGTACGCAGGGTTCTAGCCACGCTGACGTGGTTTTTCATCAGTGTCTTCAAGTCCTTGTCTATGTAAGCTGCTCTCCCTACTTGGGGGGGTGTCTTCCCTCTGTGCTTGGCAAGGCTTAGGGATGCCATTGCACATCAGTGTTGTTCTGCACTTCCAGCTCCTCTAGGCAAATTTAGCCACTCCTTGCCTGGGCCCCAGCACCAGGACCTCATGCCTGGGATAAATGGCCCGTGTCCCACATCACATGTCTCGTTTTGGCTGATTTCGGAAGTTTGAAAAGGCCTGGAGCAGACCTACTATCTTCATGGTTCTCACCCCTGTGGCCGTTATAGAGTAGCAGGTGTAAAATGCATGTTTACTGAGTGGATGAATGTAGCAAATAGAATAAGACATGGTGAGGCATGTTCTGAGCTTCTCTCTGCAAATGGGCTGAGGTGTTTAAACTGTTCCCAAATAACAGGCTGCCAGTGAGTCTTCATGGGGAAATGTCAGCTCCAATGGACAAGATTCAGGTTCAGAGTGGGTCCTAGGGTTCCATCTGAATCAGGCATGCCTCAAATCTCAAGCTTTGGAAAGGGGCTGATCATGTCCTCATAGCCACCTGGCTGCCCGTGGCTTGTGAGGTGGTCTCATTATGGGACATACAGACTTGGAGGCAGTTAGCATTGGGGCTGAACTGTGGCTGCTGTTAATGAATCTGGAATTGGAAAGATGGGGGTCTCGGCAGCTGAAGCCTGGGCATGGCCCCAAATGAAGGCACCCAGACAGGGGTGATGGTCAGCACTCTCAGGTTCCAAGGGACCTCTCTTGACCTTAGAGTGATCCTACACATACGAGTACATAGTATGAGGTGGTGGAGGTGAGTCTGAAGTCAGGCTATGTAGGTTCCAATCTCAGCTGGACCGTCTCTGTGACCTGGTGTAAGTTCCCCAACCTTTCTAAAAGTCAGTTTTCTCACCTGTAAAATGGGCACACTAAGAGGAGCTATAGCATGGGGCTGCTTTCTTACAGAGTGACCCTCAAATGTGTCATAGAGTCCATGACACATAGCAGACTGGGCTCTACAGACGTTAATCCTTACTAGCTGTTACTATGAATCATTCACAGGCATACTTCCCTTAAAGTCTCATCACAGTCCTACAAAGTTATCATCACCCTTCTTCCAGAAAATGTGAGAAACCCTGTAGTTTAAAATAGGATTGTAAAGACAAAGCTACTTCAGATCTTACACTCTGTACCCAGTGTGATTCAATGTCACGGCCAAAGCCCACCTGAGCAGGGTCACCAGATTCTGGGATGAGTGACAAAGACCAAGGGCCCATCGCAGTGGTTCCTGGCTTCCAGACGCCATGTCCCACCTGTCTGTCCAGTATCAGCGGGGTCCGTAGGGCTGTGGTGGACCACATAGACTCTGGCGGACCAGCCCGCCTAATTCCTGCCCACTGTCTGAGCCTTCTGTCCTGCCTTCAGTGCCCCTGTGAGTTGATTCCCATCCAGTAAAGGCCCTCTTCGCTGAAGTTACTGAAGCTGATTTCTGTTCTGTTCAACCAGAACCCATGATGAGTTCATGCTCATTCACCCACAGGGGTCGTGGCTCCTGACCGTGGCTGCCCAGTGGAATCCCCTGGGAAGCTTTCCATTGTCCTGGTGTTCGGGCCACACCCCATGGCAGTTACCACAGAGCCTGTGAGGGGGGTCCCGGGAGGCTGCCGTCCTCACCGATCTGTCCGCAGATGTTTCACGGTGCCGTCAAGTTGCAGAGCAAGTGCTGTGCCCGGCTGCGTGCTTTCTGCTCATTGCCAGGACTTGCCCTGCCGTCCAGAGCGAGCTCAGATCAGCCTCTGGGAAGTGGCCTCCTTGCCCCCCCATTCTCCCTGGGTCGGGCTTAGCCAGTGGTTCCCAGTCTTGACTCCATTCATACAATCTAGGGAGTTAAAAAAACCCTGCAGCCTGGATCTACACTCAGAAATTCTGATTCAAATGATCTAGACTGTAGCCCGGGCCCCCTTTTCTGTCTCTCCAGTGCCCCATACACTTCAGGTGAAAAAGAAACACATATGTATAAAATATATGCCAGTTTCACTGGGCCCAAATCAGGGTGTCATCAGGGCCCTGTTCCCCCTGGAGGCTCCGGGGGAATCTGCTGTCCTGCCGTCTAGAGTGGCAGCGCTGCCTTCGCAGGCTGTGGGCCCTCCCTCCCACTTCCGACCCGCAGCAGACGTCTTGCTGCTCTCTTCATATTGCCACCTTCTCTTGCTTCCGCCATCGGGTCTCCGCCTCCTTCCTCTCAAAAGATCACGCGTGATGACATTCAGGGCCCACCTGAAGAGTCCAAGAGATTCTCTGTATGTCAAGAGCTTTAATCACAGCTGCAGACCCGCCCAATGTCATGTAAGGTGACATAGGGACCTGAATAGTTAAGGCCACTCATTAGCCTGTCGCATTGGCCAAGCAGCTACTGCTGGAGGCTGGAGCGCAGAGCCACCAGCTTCCTTGGGCTCTGCGTTGACTCACCTGCTGTGGATTTGCAGCAGGCCCTTGTTCTGACGTGTGGGGTGGGGCTTGTCCCATGTGTGAAGGGCAGGGATGGCACAGGCCCGTCTCGCAGAGGAAGGCACTGGCTTATGTGGCACTTGTGCTTCTGGAGGGAAAAGGCTAGAGTGGCACTTCGCCTGCTGGCTTCTGTGAGCCTGACATGTGGGCGGGCATCTGGGCCAGAGAGATGGGCTTCCCCCTCCAGAGGCTGCTAACACCCCCTGCTCGCAAATCCCAGAGCTGAGAACCTACAATGTCACATGGGCGAATTCCCCAAGGGAAGAGCCACGGAGGCTGGCTACGGCCATCCTGAGCGGACCTCGTTTGTGTGTGTGTGGCAATACCACGTATTGTACTGGCATTTGAAACTGCGATTTGGATTCACACCATTCTTTATCTGGTTCTTATGGGGATGGTGCACCTGCTGACCTCCCGAGGCTCAGTCTTGACACGGCAGCCTGTCCTTCGATCCTCTGAGCGGCCGGGGGCCACACTCTGCTCTTTGTGTCCTGCTTGGCATCCTGAGGACTGCGAGCCCTGCTGGCAGGCAGTGACACCCGCCGTGCCCCTCACAGATGCTCCAGCTGTGTGGCATCGGAGCTATCTGGCCACGGATTTGATGATTTTAAGGCCACATAGAAGGTCTTAACTTGCTCACAGAGAGGTGCAGGCACTCAGCTCATGGACAGAGAGTGCTTGTGGCTCAACCAAAGCCTATGTTCTTTGTTCTTTTTTAAAGATTTATTTTTATTGTTTTTTGACAGAGAGAGAGAGACAGAGAGAGACAGAGAGAAGGGGGAGGGCCCAGAGCAGTCTCCATAGTTGCACATCATTGGTTTTTCCACACAGTTTCACTCCACAGGTGGGCACGGGGCTGCGCAGGGCAGGGACTGGGCTGGAGGCCTCCCACATAAACCCCCGCAAGAACTGAACTGGGGGCACAACCAGTTCCCATCCCACTGAGCCATCCCAGCTTCTCCTGTTCTTTGTTCTTGATGTTCTCCCTGAGCCAGAGGCCTGGCCACTCAGGCCGGATGCATCTACTATTCTGTGACTGTTCACAAGAAGACGGAGGTCACCATGTCTCTTTATTTTTATGGTGTCTGTTTCAAATAGAAATGTTGGGGGTGTATTTGTTCTGCTGACAGTGTGAGCTGACCCCTCCTCTCTGAGGTTGTCTTTTGAGAACCCCCCTAGAAATCCCATCAGCCTCCATTCTCAGCTGCAGAAGTCACAGGACCCTTTCCCCAGAAAGGGCATTTCCCACGAAGCAGGGGGCCCCTGGCAGTGCAGGCTGGACTGTGAGTGTCAGAAACCTGGCAGCAGCCACGGCAAACAGTAATGCCCGGGCCCCACTGCTGACAGGGGCCAGGTCTCAGCGTCCCTGTGTTTGCTGTTGGAACGTTAGACGGGACGGCATTTATTTTGCTTACTGATGTTGTAGCCGCCCCTGGTTGCAGGCAGACGCTGAGCTCATGAAATTGAGGTAACAGAAGTGGGTTTGGTTGGCTTTTTGACATTATCACAAGGCTCGATACGAAGTTTCCTGCGGTTTCTATGATTTCTAATAATTCTGTGAGGAGCTGTCTACCATGCTCCTCATTCCACAAAAAGGCGACAGCTCAGTGGAGATTAGGGAACTTGTCCCCGGTCACCCAGTGGGCTCGTTGGACCCAGCGTCTGCCTTAACGATCTCCTCTCTCACCTGCTCCACCACCACGCACACTACTCTGCTTGTCACAGTGTTATTCACTGTATCTCTGTGATTTAGAGTAAGGGGTTTCCAACAGGACCAAGCCATGCTGGGGCATAGATGAGGGAACAGAGACCCACCTTGGGCAGTGACCGGTCACTGTGCCGATGGCTCTTGCGGTCTCCATAGCCTTAGTGAGGATTAGAGCCCTGCACAGGCCCTGTGGGCTTTATTGTGTATCAACCCCAGAGCAGCAGATCTCGAAGGATGCCCCCTGCACCAGTGGCATCTGGGACCTTGTTAGAAATGCAAATTCCCAAGCTCTTCCCAGACCTAGTGAATCAGAAGCGCTGAGTGATCTGTGTTAACAAGCCCTTGAGGTGGTTCTGGTTCACTTTAAACAGCCTTCCTTCAGGGTCACATCCTTTTGTCATTGTCTGCTCAGCCTGAGACCCATCAGCCATTTCCAGGTGCTGTGACAGAGAGGTCGCTGGTGGCACCTGCCGGCTCCTGGAGGGCTGTGGCTTGGGAGCAGTCCTGGGGGAGCACATCCTTCCTGGAAGAGATGCACGTTTGCTCAGGGCTCTCCACATTCCCAGAGGCAAAGCCAGAGCCCCTAGCTCAGGGCTCCTCCCTTCACCGCCTCCCCCTTCCGGAAGCTTCTGACTTTGGAGCACTCCACAGACCTGGGTGCTGTGATTGCCATCATTAGCGCCTGGTAGCTGGGCTCCTTGCCTTGTAAATCCTTTTGTTCTCTCATAGTTCAGGGGAAGGAGGGGCGGGCAGCCTGGAGGAGCCCTCCTTTCAGCCCGCTTCTCTGGTTCAGGCAGAACAAAGCCGGCGCGCGGGGACGGTGCTTTGATCCCAGACAATGAGAGCTGCTGGATTAAGTGTTTGGAGAGAACAGACAGCTCTGGCACAAAACAGATCGGTTACTTTTCTTCTTTCTTCTATTTTTTTAAGACTTAATTCATTGTACTGGAAACAAAAACGTGAAATGTTTTGAAGGATGGCATTTCCATAGTTCTGGAAGTTTTAGGCCGAACCAGAAACCTCTGGGTCCTGGGTGCCCACGGCGGGGTGGCAGGCTCTGCCCCTGGGCTTGGGGGCCATCCTGATGTGTGGGGAGAGCATGGCCCTGCCCAAGGGACACGCTCAGGCCCAGGGCCATTGAGTGGCAGCTGGGACTGGGGAATGCTGGAGCTGGGAGGAACCAGGGAAAATTTGCTCATGTGTTCAAGACAGTTGCTAGATGTAGGGGACTCTGAGTTTAAACATAAACCTGATAAAATAAGCATTTCTCTGTAGAGCACCTCATCTGGGGCAAGCACGAAGTGCATTACTTATCAGCTCATTGAATGTCCCCCACCCCCAATCTCTGGGATCTCTGTTTTTTTTCCCCCCAATGATTTATGGCAATTTTAATCATGTTTATGATATTTTGATGAGAAAAACTGAGGCACAGAGAAGTTGGCTACTTGCCCAAGTTTGCACAGCTGACTATGTGGCAGACCTGGGAGGCCGGCTGGCCCCAGGAGCCATGATTTTCACCATAGGACTCTGATGAAGTTTAATGAGTAACTCAGGTACAGTGAGAGGAACAACAATAACCAATAGCAAAACAGACAATTGTAACAACATACTATAATAAAAGTTATGTGAACGTGGCGTTATTGAGTAGAGTCAGGGTTACCTGAACACAAGCACTGGATTTGATAACCTAGCACGCTCCTAAGTGACCAAGGGCTGGGGAGCAGATACCAGGTGGATTTGCTGGATAGAGAGAGGATGTGTCCCCAGCGGGACAGAGCAGGACTGCGTGAGATTCCATCACCTTACTCAGACTGGCGCACAACTGAAAACTTGAGAATTGCTTATTTCTGGAATTTGCCCCTGCTCTGGCTTTTTTTTTTGATGTTCAGGAAAATGAAGCCCTGGGAAGAAGCCCCTGGGAGAGCTCCCGGACGCTGTCACTCAGGAGCAGGAGGGCCCCCCATTCTGGGGCACCCAGAGCCGTCCATTTCAGCTTTCTCCGCCTCAGGCGTGATGGATGGAGACTAGATCTCAGCTGACAGTTCAGTGCAGTTTGCTGTAGTACATTCCTCAGTATCTGATGAGGCGAAATGTAGAATGTGGTCCTAAGGCCACTGAAAAGAGCCTGGATTCCGCTGTACTCGTGAATTCCAAAGACCTGCCCTGCCTCTGCTTTTTTACCCCAAGTGCCAAATCAGCTCTGCTGATGGACTGCTATTTTACTGACCCCTCCTGCTACCAGCTCAGGAAAGATGTTTTTATTAGATACCACTGGGCGGGTTCTCATGTTGAAAGCATTCGGTGTAAAACATGAATGCATCCGGCCCTCAGATATCCTTCCAAATATTTCCTTTGAAATCGGAAAATTACCAAAGAACTTGTGATAAGAAGATGAAAAGAGGAATGAAAACGCAAGGATGAGGGACACACTTGTCTCCCCCACTCTCTCCCCAAGTCTGCGTGATAGGGCTTGGGGAATTTACAAGTCAGTACAATTAGAAGGTTAGATGCGGGGCAGGGCTAGGCCCTGGCTCCGCCCCTAGGGACTCCTAACAAAGTCTGTTCCATCTTCTGCCTTCCCCCCTCCCCTAACCTCCCCTGGGGAGGAAGCTGGAGTCATGCAGAGAAGATCAGAACAGGACTGATTCTCCTGGAGGCAGCTATTAATTTAGGATGCCCCCCAGCATTATCGTGTCTAAATCTCAGATTCAAGGAGAACATTGAGACCAGTGTTTAGAGAAATCAACCTTCCCCTCCTCCACTGAAAACCTCTTCCAAGACCATTCCCCTCCCCTCAGTACAGGATGTACACAGGCTTAACGCCGAGTCCTGGAGTGTCCACCTGCATTCAGATACTGACTTGACTTAAACACTTCATAGCTGGTCAGTCTTGGGCACAATACTTTACTCCCTTTCACTCAGTTAGTTGTCTGATTGTTAAAATGAGAATAACCAATAGTTCTCATCTCAGAGGGTTGTTATAAGGAAGGAATTTATATATCTATACATTTACGTGTACATGGCATATTGTAAACACTCAATAAATGCTAGGCATTACTACTCTTACCATAAAGCCCCACCTGTCTTTATAAGTGGAGAATGGAGAGGTTAGGGAGTCAAATATTTTTGTCAGAGTTCTTCCCTAGTAATTGTACCTACCGCAATCACCTCTTATGACCTAGTAGGAAATATATATATTGGTCTCTGCCCCTGGTTCCTGACAGACCTCCTTAAATCCTTGTAATTTCCTGAGCAATAGGGTTGCTAGGAGCATCGTTTATTCTAATAGTTGGTTTTTAATCTTGGTTCCTAAACCTCTTGGAATTTGCTGAATTACCGGGTTCAGGTGCTGCTTGCTGCCCCCAAAAATCAGAGACACAGTTGGTGGAAAGGAAAGTAGGTCTGTTCCAAATGCCGGCCTTCAGGGAAGGCCCTGGACTCTTGTCTCAAAGACTCCCTTTGGGATCCCAACAAGGCCCACAGGTTTTGTAGACAAACAGAACAAATAAAGAAGGCCGGGGCGGGCTTGGCCTGGCAGGCTAAGGGCTGATGGTTGAGAAATCACTTCCTGGGGCTTGGCTGCCTTGGACATAGTGTTATCTTGGATTTCAGCACTCGGGTGCCTGAGGACCAAGAATTAACTGGGTTAACCAGGAATGTGTGGCCTCAGGAAAGGCCTAACCAAGTGGATTAACAAAGTAGAAGCTAACTCTTCCCTGATTGATTTCTTAAATTTCACTCTTCCCATAGGAGTGTCTTTTGTTCTAATGAGGCTCCTTTTTTGGGCTCCTCAGCTTCCGCCTGAGGGCTGCTCATCAGAAAGGCCGAGCCCCGATTAGAAGCTGGGAACTTTCAGCTCCACCCTGCACCCTCCCGGAAGGGGAGAAGAGCTGGAGGTTGCGCGACTGATCGGACAGGTGCCTGGGATGGAGTCTCTGTAGAAATCCCTCAGCTGTGAAGTCTGGAGAGCTTCTGGGTGGTGGATGCATCCCCATCCTGGGAACATAGCACACCCCGCCCCCCGCAGGGGCAGAAGCCCTGTGCTTGGACCCTTCCAGACCCCGCCCTCTGTATCTGCTAATCTGGCTGTTCATCTCAGTCATTTATTGTGTCTCATGTAATATTCGATTTATTACATAAGCAAGGCTTCCCTGAGTTCCGTGAGCTGTTATGGCAAATTATTGAACCTGAGGAGAGATTAGGGGAACCTCAGAGAGCTAAGAGGGACGACATGTGGGACCCACTCCTAGCTCTTGGCCTCTGAAGTTGAGGGGAGTCTCCGGTGACTGAGCTCTGATCCTTCAGGGCCTGTACTAATTCTAGGCAGTTCGTGGCATAACTGAGTTGTAGGACACGGGTTTGGAGTCTGGAGCATGGAGAATCGGTTGGAAAAATTCCCAGACATTTGATGTCGGAAGTGTTGTCAGTAGAGTAAAAGAAAACGTGTTTTTTTTTTTTCTCTTCATCCTGTGAATTCTAAACACAGGCATCTGGGTTTTTCTGAACTCGTAACACTACTGATGTCATTGGGTTTTTCCCCAACTTACACAGTGTGGTACTAATACAAAACCAGGTGGCACAGACTCTACTCTTCCATGAGTTAAAGAGGAAGGCCAAGGGTTCTAACTAGGAAAGGGTTCCGATCATCCGTGGGTGGCCTCGCTTTCTGGACAGGGCTGTTTCAGAGTTGAATTTCAGAGACCATGAAACAGATTGAACCTCAGAATCCAGTTGCTTAACCTGAGTCAGCTTGGTTCCCTGGTTCCTCCCAAAATTCCATCTTAAGACTTGCTACCCTTTGCTAGGTGGGAAGACTGATGCTCAGAGAAATCAGTGGCAGTGGAGATAGGGGAAAAGACCCCTCTTTAAACCCCCACTTCTTAACCCATACACTGTCTTTCCTGTTTAATCACTCTAATCAAGGATCGATGGGATTAAGACTGGAATGTCCCCTACCCAGTGTATCAGATGATTAGGTTGAAAGTAGGAATTCCTCCTCCACTAGGAAATGGCTCATAACTCAGCAAGAATTCCAATCCACCTAATTTGAAGAACTGAAGGAGAACTTCTGGATGGATCCTGAGACCCCTCCCTCCATTTTAGCCTAATTAGGGTCAGAGTTTCCTGACTTCCCAATAGGCAGAGAGAACGACCACATCCATCAGGAAGGAGATACAGAAGAAGAGACCTTCAGCCCCTCAAATTCCCATAAAGATTTAAGAGGCTCCTGGCTCTCAAGAGGAAGGCTAGTTGGGCAGCTAGAATAGGAGGAGCTTGGAACTCCTCCCACAGAGCCTGCATTGCCAGGGTGGTTACCACCCTATTCTCAGGAGACCCTGTCCCAGATGAAGCAACCCTAGGAGGAGGTAGAAGGGAAAGACAGTTAAAGAAGTGATGTAGTGAACTGCCAATCAAAAGGCCCCACACCCGAGAGGGTGGTCCCTTTTCCCAAGGAAAGGCACTGAAAACTGCTCAGCCCCTTGTCACCCACCTTCTGAGCCTCCTCTTCTTGCTCAAGGCCCGCTTCCCTCTCTGGAAGTGTGCTTTCTCTACTTTTCCTTGCAATAAACTCCTCTTTCACGACTGCACTTTGGCATCTAATACAGTTCTTTGTTCGGGGCGCCAAGAACCGGAACACAGTGCGGAGGAGGATCCCTTTCTCTGGAAGTAGTGGGAGGACCTCGGGAGCATTTCAGGGAAGCGGTTCTCCTTTCTAACTACAGAAAGGAGCGTTCTGCTCCCTTGACCTGGAAGCACGGCTGTTGCCTGCTCTCAGGATTTTCCTGATACTGATACAAGACCCGAGGCCGTCCCTGCAGGTGGAAACGCTTTGGGAGCTGTAGCTGTTCCATGAGTCCCATGGGCCTTCCCTCCTGGGCCAGGCTCCCAGGATGGCTGGTGATGCCTGTGGCCCCTTCCCAGTTTTCTAGACTCACACCTTCCCTTCCTTCTCCTGCTCTCTGGGAACCTTCTGCTCAATTCCCTTCCAGGCTGTCTTCCAAGGTCCCAACGTTCTGGCCTGGCATCCCTGGCGGGCGGGCACATTCTGGGTTTCGTGCCCTGGTTCGGCTCTCTGTGCTCCTTTGGTTCTTCTTCAACCTGCTGCATTACGTGGTTCTGTCGTCTCTTTTCCTTGTTCTCAGCTCTTTTCTGGAACATCAGCTCAGGTGGTTCTCATCTCTCCTGACTCCAGGCTATAACTCTGGTTTCTGTGGTCTAGATAGTCTGTCTGACACAAGTCTAGCCCAGTGACTCTCGGTAGTTTTCTCTCCTCACTGGTGGGGACATCCAGAGTGGTGACCCTGGGGCAAGATACCAGGAAGTCCTCCTTCAACTGGAATACATGAGTAATGGGGAATTTGTCTAATTTCTCAGGCCAACTTCAGTTCCTCAGCCGTGTGGAGTTCTAGAATCCCAGGCAGTTCTGTCATTGACCAGCCGTGCCTTTCCTGGACACAGGGTTCAGTGTGGTGACTGTGTGTCACATATTTCACATCCCTTTTGTGTATGTAAGCTCTCTTCTAGACTTCAAGTCGCTTGTTTAGAGCTCACCCAGGTGCAGAGTAAAAATTCTTTCTCTTTGCATCTCTTTGTTCTCTCTTCAAAAGACTGGGAACTTCTTGGTCCTCCTAGAAAACGGGGATATTGTAGCACAGACACAATTCCCCTAGATGTTTCTGGAGCATCTCCAATATGCCAAGCTCTGAGATAGTGTCTTAGTGTCTGAGTTAGGGTCTTTCTTGATTCCTGACTTCCTAATAAGCTTAATTGCTTCCTGTAGCCCTGACTTGGGGAAGTCCAAAGGCTTCCTCAAGAACTTTGTGATTTTTCAAGGGATCTTGGTCTTGTGACAGAAAAAAAGGAAAAGATTTCTTTCTCTCTCTCTCTTTTCTTTTTTTTTTTTTGAGCAGGCACACATGAAGAGCAGCTAGGATTGTAAAGACCTTTCTTTTTTTCTCCAACACAAATACATGTTTTGGTTCTAATTCTGGTTAACAGAAAAATGAAAACCCTGAGGGCAGACATTTTTAATCCCACTTTACAGGTGAAAAAAAAGTGAGTATGTATTCGAGATTTTAACTATGTTTTCTTCTCTCACATAGCAAATATCTGGCAGGTTCATTATTCAAATCCAGATCTGTAGACTCCAATCCCCTGTTCTTTCCACTAATTTAAAATGGAATTGGATCTTCAGATTCAAAGACCAGTGTAACTGTGTAACTGACATAGGTTTTATAATGTCATCTTTCTATCACTGCTATCGATGAAGTCATTGTTCTGGGAGCTATTTTAATTTGTACAAGGCAACTAGA
This sequence comes from Craseonycteris thonglongyai, assembly GCA_004027555.1. NCBI lineage: Eukaryota > Metazoa > Chordata > Mammalia > Chiroptera > Craseonycteridae > Craseonycteris > Craseonycteris thonglongyai. Next base: position 82,687 of record PVKE010000490.1, on the reverse strand, counting down.
ATTCCAACCTGTTTAGTATAAATTTTGATCTGAAAGTTATACGTGGCAGCCCTGATGGGACAAATAACTAATCAGTATATTAAAGCTTTTTGCAAACCTGGGATGAATCAGACAGCAACTTAAGGGTCTGTAAGAAGCTTTAGCTCCTGGAAATAGATGGTCTGGTAGCTCAGTTAAAAATAGCTGGAAGCCGTAACTTATTAGGAATCTACTTGAAATTCTCTACTGCCCCAATTTTATCTTCAGAATTGAATTAATTAGCCCCCAAAAACATTTGCATGTGTAATTTGTTTTTTCTTCAGATGCACCATGATAACAAGCTATTTATACTTTTACATCATTAAGATGGAAACATATTTTCATGCAAAGCAGAATATGTTATTTTTGAAGTGTACAATCCCCCAGTTTTTTAAAATATTCAAAAAGTAAGATATTGAGTGCCCTGGGCTTCTGGAAGTCAGACTTTTGTGGCTATGGATGGTTTCCTCTGGATGTGATGCAAGGAAGTTGATACAGACAAAGGAATCATAGGAGTTACAACTTCCGGTCCCTAATTTGAAATGGTGTTGGGCACCATTGAAGGAAGAAGATCTAAATATTGTACATGTTGGTCTTATTGGTGCTATTTAAAAACAAAATTTTATAGTCCATTTCTTCCTATCTTTTGACCTTGGAGGCTTGAATGTATCTACCTTGATTATCCTCCTTGCCTATAAAGTTATAGTCCATGAAACTGCCTCTTCTTATATTTTTTATTATAGGAGATGATCATGAAAATATATTTTAAAGATGTTATTAAATTTAAAATGGCGACAAGAAGTTTATGTAATTATGAAATATATATTCCCACTTTTTGATAAATGAAAGGAAATGAGATTTTATTGACTATTCCCGGGAAGCTGGTGAATTTTTTACCTAAATTTACAGAGACATGCACCACTGATTTTTATTTTAAACATCAGAAACAACCTCTGAAAGTATTTTATAAAAGGACATTCTTCATCTGGTCAATTGTCTTTCTTTTATAGCTCTGACTCAATTCTACTTTTTCTTCTCCATGTCAATAATGAAAGAACAAGTAAAAACATGCCCACTTATACTTTCCAACTATATAAAGTCCAGGGGGAAGTTGCCATAATGTTGAAGGAGCTCAAAATCCTGGTGTCAGGAATGGCGTGGAATTCAAGGAATGACCTGTGTTGGCGATTTGTCACTTGTACTTTCTGGAGATGTTATGGGGAACTTCAGTTATATTCTCTGCACCTCAGTTTTCTCACCTATAAAGTGAAATAGTAATGAAAAACTATTAGAGATATAGCATATAAAGCTTCTGGTGAGCTGATCATATATAGAAGACATCTATAAATGGAGATTTTTATGTTTAACTTGGAGAGGACAGTTGTAAGGATATCTGCTAACTGTCTTTTGGGCATTTTAAGACATTTTATGTGAAAGCGTAGTAATGAATGTCTTGATTTTCTCCTGGGGGTTGGGGGTGGGGTGGAGGAATGAGAACTGATCAGTATAAATTACAGAGATGTCACTGGTCTTACTTGAGCTGCCTGATGTTGTAGGAACTAGGTTCCTTGTCACTAGAGGTGATCAAGCAGGGTCTGGCATCCCCCTAGGATGAGTGCTGTAGAGAGGTATCGGGATGAGATGGAAGAGTAGATCAGATGACCCAGGGTCAGATGAATCACTGTCTCGCGTCTTGTAGAGTTGGCCTCCAGGGATGGACCTTCCTTGGTCTCCTTGGGTCTTCTCCCAGCTCTGGCTCATGCCCACAGGTCACCCAGTCCAGGGAGCCTGCACTCAACCTATTTTTTCTCTCTATGTCAACTCTCCTCAGGCCCTTTCTCTACACACCTTTCACTTGCCACACCCACTTCCCCCTCACTGTCAGGTTTCTAACACCCATCAGGACCAGAAATATTTGCCTTTGATTGGCTTTCATTCATCCATGCTTTCTTCGCCTCTAAGAACAGCTACCCCTGAGAAAACTTGAATCTTACCTTTGGGATCAGCTCTGAAAGTTACTTTGTCTGCTGGCTTCATTTAAGAAGTGCCCTTGGGAGTGCGAGTGGGCTTTGCATGCAGACCCGACTTCAAATCCTGTCTCTTGCTAACTTGCTAACAGTGAAATCTAGGGTAAGTCCCTCTACATTTTGGTGTCTCCCTTTCCTCATCTCACGAAATCATCTACCTTTTCGAGAGCTGTGCAGATTGGAAGAACTTCATGTAAATCCCAGGGCAGAGAACAGCTGTTCAGTGAATGACTGGCTGCTCCTAACACTGTCACTTTTGCTTGCTCACCTCAGCGTCCCCATGCTGGCTGGTTTACACCTCTCAAAATTATGTTTCACCTCTTCTCGTCTCCTTCAGAAGCTTTTTGAGAAACTTATTTGACCAAGTGACTTGACAAATGTATGTCAAAATCTAATTCTTTTGGGAAGGCTTCCCTACCAAAGGAAGTTATCAAGGAGATTACTACTCATATTAAATAATATTAAACTAATGTCCATTTTTGAGTTCCTTTATGCTACACAGAAAAGGGACCCACTGTGGGGTGAAGGGTAAGGAAGACCTTCAGCCCCTACTTCATCCCTACGTCTTCTTCCAGCACCTATACTCTTGCTGTGGGAAGCCTCACTGGCTTGGAGGTGGTTTGGTGGATGCCTTTCTGGATCAGGACACACTAAGGGGCCCCTGGAACTGTTGTGTCCTCTGTGTGGTGGACAGCGTGAACAGGCATAACTGTCACATGGAAGAAAGAGGATTTGGAATCAGACAAAACAGGGTCTTTACTGTGCATAGTCACACACACCCGGTGAGCAGGGTAATTCATCTAAACAAGGGGTCAGCCAACCTTTTTGTCAAGTGCCAGATAGGAAATATATTAGGCTTTGGGGGCCGGATGGTTTGGGTTGCCCCCATTCCCCTTTGCCGCTGTGGCTTGAAAGCAGCTGTGGACAACACATAAATGAATGAATGAATGAGCGTGTGTGGTTGTGTTCCCAGGAAGCTTTATTTATGCAACGGAAGCTCGGCTTGATTTGGACCACAGGCAGTAGTTTGTCAACTCGTGGCCCAATTCTCCAGGACTCCAGGCGCTCCTCACCCATCTTCAACATGGGGGCAGTAGAGTTTCATGCAGATTAAACAGGACGACACGATGAGGCTTCTGAACACACAGCCTGGCCTGGCAAAGACCTCTACACAGCTACTTCTTCCCATTGCTTTTTCTCTCCCGAGTGCTTCTGCATAGCGAGGAGTTCGGAAAAAATGCACAGCGAGGTCCCTCTCAGTCCTGTGATTTTTTGTGAAATTGTTCATCAAAAAAAGAGCAAGAAAGAGTAAGCATGCCAGGGAGAGAAACTGTGCATGTGTTCTTTCTCTGCAAAGTCTGACCACGAGAAGCACTAAATCAATCAGATGGCAAAGCAGATAGGAAACATCGAGCGGATTTGGTCCCAGGTATGCAGGAGGCCTGTACTATTAGGATCAGAAGCAGAAAAAAGAAATGTTTTCTACACTTTATACACATTGGGTCTTCTGTGACTCCCACATAATTTATTATGGGAAAACTCTGAGTGTAATAAGCATTTTCTCTAGCTTAGTAGCTGCTCTGATCAAGAACAAAGCCATTAACATGAATGCAGATAAATACAAGGCAAATAATGATATTCCCAATTGCTTCTGTGTCAGCCAGCTCAGCCCATCAATCTTGCCTGACTGGTTAAGAAGGAACTGAGAGAATTTATAACCCAGGAAGATTTCTTTCTAAAAAGCATTTCCACCACACAGAGGAGGGGAAGGACGATGCATCTAGGATGATTCAGGAAACCAAATGAATACCCATCCTCTCTAGGGGCTTCCATCTCAGGTACACTCGGGGTCACTGCTGCCCTGAACCCTGCTTTTTTGGGACTGGGGCTCCTATAATGTGTCATTGGTTCAGGCAAAGCTCATGGCTGTTTCTGGAACTTGTAGAGTCCTGGTTCTGAGTCCCTTAGAGAAGGGTGCATCCCAGGAAGCTACTGGCTGCTTCCCGCCTGCTACATGTTAAGGGAGAGGACTCAGCAGGGTTTCTCCATTATTGGTCCTGATGGCAGTGCTTGTTTATGGAGGGGGGACCAATTTACTTTTAGAGTTTGTCATCTTACAGCTCTGCTCACCTCTTCTGTATTTACGTGGTTGTCGGCCTCCCTTCCCTGTTCACTTACAAGCAGCAGTGTCCCTGGTCTCCTGTCCCCAACAACTTCCTCCTACTTCGTTAATTGTCCCCCAGTCATCTCATTGACTTTCATGGTGACAAATACCACTTACATCCAATGACTCCCATATCTTGACCCCCTGCCCTGGCTTCTCCTATGAAGTATGGATTCTTATATGTAACTCCTTGTCGCTATTACTACCTGCCCATCAGACACATGACGTGTCATGTAACTGCAGCTCATAACCCTGCCTCGCTCCTGCTGAGTCTCTGTCATTAATGCCGGTCTCCGCCCCGTGGCCCAGAGGAGAAAGTGGGTGATGCTGGGCACCCCTTTTCCTCTCAGTGTTTCATCAGGCGGCATGAAGAACCTCCAGAAATTCTCTCAAATGCATTTCCTCTTGGCTTGCTGGATCACACTCTGGTGAGAAATGCACCCCCCCCCCGCCTCTACTGTCCCCCTTCCTTCCTCCCTGTCCCCCACAGTTAAGGATCTGTGGTTTTCTGTGTACCATGGTGGTGTGGCATGAGCAGGGGCTCCCATTGATGTGAGTGTCCAGAGTCCACAGGCTCTGCTGTGCAGACAGAACTGGAAGCAGGACTACGTGGTTTAGAGTCTGATACAGCGAACTCAAGCTTGGGGACAGAGCGGTCTCAACTGAAGTAGAAAAATGCTCCTCTTTCCCGTGTCTGTGCATTGGGCTAGATGATTTAGCATACACATACCAACTCTAAAATCTTTCAAGGAAGAGGTGATTTCTCCCATATTACAAGGGAGAAGACAGCCTTGCAAATGGCTAGTTTTAGATGCTCTCTTAGTTGGGGGTGGCAATATCTGGGATTCAAATCTAAGGCTTCCTGTGCATGAAAAACCTTGCCCTCGATCCTGCTGCCCACTTCTCGGATGAGTGGAGAAGAAACGAGGCGAGGCAAGGCACAGACAGCACGCATCTCCCTAGTATGTAAGTGCATGGACATCAGTGTCCACTTGATTCACTCATCTACCCCAAGGGAGTCACTCAATCGCTGTTTATTGAGTAGATGAATTAAATCACGGAATCCTACAGACTTTGGTCGTGGAAGCTTTATTTCTGTAACGAAAGCATCATCTTATGTCTTTGTCAAAGTCTTCCCACGTGTCTGTCCTCCCCCCTGATTCTGACAGCACTTCCTTCCATGGGCTTTTATAGCCGTGGGGATAAGGGCAGCCGATGCAACACTCAGTGATGTTTGTCGAATGAATCCTGGACTACTGAGTCCCTTGCCTTTTTGGCCTCAATCAGCACAGCGGGTCAGAGTTTTCCATGCTCTGTACATACCCTGCTTGACCTTCCCAGCGATCCTAGTGTCTGCCCTCGGACCCTACTTCTGCTGGAAACAACGACTCGTTCTCCGCCTCTCTTAGATCTCCCATGGAATTCTGGGTGGAGTGCACTCCCAACGCAGAAATGACCTTTCTTTCTCTCCTGGCTACCCCTGCAGACCCCCTTATTCTTCATCTGCCCCTTGAATCATTTTTCTTTCAGTTGCAGATTCGCAATAGCACTATTCAGAAAAACACTTTTAAAACCCCTCCAGCTCTGCCTCTTTGCCTTGGAAAAGATCTCACCTTGCCTATCTGTATCTCTTGGAGCCAAAGCCAAAAGTACAGAATAATAGAACAAGACTTCAGTGACTCTGGAAATCATGGTGCGACCCTGGTTCTCTTATCGCCCATGTGGATTTTTAAAGACCACTTACTTTATCTGAGCCTGAGGTTATTTATCTGTACAGCTGGGCTAACAACCCCAAAGTGTTTTGCTGACCAGCTGACAAGCTGGTGTTGTGCCCTCAGTCGAGAGCCTGTATGTGGTGTCTCCCTATTTGTTGTCCCTGGGTCCCCACGCCGTCATGAGCCACATGTACGCCAATGCAGCTGTGCCTCCTGGTGAAATGAAGTGGCCTGAGTGCGCGTCAGATCACTCCTCGGGGTGATTACACCATCTACCACTCACCTCACCTGTCGGAGTGGCCCCAGCCAGGCTGCGAGGCCTGTCACCTTGGGCTGGTGACATTTGGACCTGTCTGCCTGAATGTCAGTCTTTTCACAGGTGCTGGGCCCCCAGGTGCCAGTCCCTGCTGGCCGTGGCAGAGCGGCATGCTGTGACGTGTGACTGCAGAGCTTCCCGGGAAGGAAGGGGAAGGCCTGCCTTCACCCAGCGTCTTCTGTCCGCCTGGATGCTCATCCTCCTCCTGCCTGTCTTACACCTGTTCACGGCTGAGACGTGTCCCCGTGCTTTGCCTGGTCACGCGCTCCCCGTTCACTCTGCCTCCTCAGGGCAACTCTAAGTGCCAGTCCTGGGCGGAACTTCCATCTCGGTGACTCATTCCCTTATTTCCTCCATCTTCACTCATTTATTTCTTGTTTTCTCTCCTCCCCCCCCCCCCCCGTAAACAATTGTTGAACATCGTCCTATGCCTCACTCTTGGGGATTTTAGGTACAATTCTCCATAGATTGGTGGCCTTTCCACTCCAGAAAGAGATACAACTCAAGCGGAGTGTTCAGAGATGTCTGTTGTGATCACTGTCTGCACTGCTCTGGCTGGGATGGGGGTTGTGGCTGTGGGCTTAGGGTTGGGTGGGGGGTGGCCTCCTGCTATGTCTTTGTCCAGACCTGTCACTGAGTTTTGTTTCCAGGTTTCTGACCACCCCGCATCCTTCCGACCTCTGCTGCAGATCAGATCCACCCTCGCTTCTGGGGTTCTGGCCACCCCTGCAGCCAGGATCAGCCAGTGGCCTGCTGGCGCTGCTCCAGCCTTCACTGCTCAGCTCTGCACATGAGCGCGCCCCCTGGGAGGGTGCAGCCGCTACAGACAGCACCCAGAGGCCTCTGAGTCACGGCTTCCCCCAGGGAGCTGCCGAGGCTCGGGCTGAAGGGATGCTCGGCCCAGTGGAATTCTGCAGCATTACGTGCCTGCTGTGGTGGGCCACGTGCCTTATGCCGCCCATCAGAGGGGCTTCCTCCCTGTTGCGCCATAAGCGGTCCACCTTTCTCTCCCCTCCTGGCCTGGTAGTCGGGATTCCCCGTGAGGAACGTCCCAGAAGCTTTCTCCAGAGTCTTCTCAGGGCACATTGAGACATCAGGGCCCTTTGGCCAAAGGGGCCCCTGGGACGTCCCAGGATTCCAGAGATGCTTGTGCAGATGAGAGTCCCTCTGTGGCCAGCGCTTCTGTATAGTAGAGGGACCTTTTGGTCACAGTCATCAGCATCCCATCTTAATTGCTTTTGTGTGTGGTTCAGCAAGTGCAGCCTTTTTGGCAATCACAGCAATCTCTTAATAAATACCCCAAGCCTGCCCACGTTCATTTATGTACTCTGGCTGGTGTCTGACGAGCACGTAGATTCTTAACCATTTATTTCCTCCTCATGACAGGGAATGAGGAACACAAAGCTGATGGGAACAGTAAAGAAGGGGGAACCCGGAGACCAGGGAACCATAAAAGCAGCGTACAGTGCGCGAGGCCAATATAGAAGCAATGAGTTTTTAATATGTGGCGTGTGTAAGATGTTCATATTCCTAATAAAGTCAATTATTGTTGAATCTTCTATATCTCAATTTTCTACCTCAGCTCAGACAAAAACGAATCTGAAGCTATTTGGAAGAAAAAAAACCAAACAGATTACTTTATAGTAATTGCAAAGGCAGCAGCTGTCAAAAAATTGCCTAATAACTGCCGCTTTAACACGTCTACCCTCCCAGGAACTGGGGGGATGCTGGGAGCCGTGCTTGGCATGAATATAATCTAAGACAAAACTGAATCTTTGCCCTTGATTTGAGCAATTATCTTGCTCTTTGCTGAATTATTATTATTTTCTACATATGCCCATTGTCATTCCGAGGGAGCAATGAGATGGAGGTGGAGAGTCAATGGGGGTGTGTGCTCTTCGGTGACACTGCAGTTTATTAATACGTGACCCTGTCCATGTTGCGGAACCTCTCTGAACCTGTTCAGGCCGCTCCACCCCTCTGTGCTTTGGTTTCCTTATTTATTTACGGACGGAGTTATTTGTAGACCTGACTGATCACCAGAATAATTTGTCTTACATTTATTTTTAATGGTAGCACATGATTGCTAATTGGAAAAACTTCAAAGGATCACTATTACTGCATTTTTCATTACAGGAGAATATTAGTTATCTATCAATACATGTAATAATATTATCACCAATCTATTGATCTGAAACAACACGCCTTTATTACCTTTATTACATCAGTGTCTGAGAGGCAGGGGTTTGTGTCCAGCTCGGCTGAGTCCTCTGCTTCAGGGTCTCACAAGCAGAAATGAAGGGGCTGGGCAGGGCAGTGGTCTCCTCTGAGGCTGGACTGGGGAAGGCTGTTTCCACATTCCTGTGGTGGTTGGCAGCATGCAGTTCCTTTCAGCACGTTGGGCTGAGGGCCCCGGTTTCTTGCTGGCTGTGGGTCAGAGGCCACCCTCAGGTCCGAGATAACTCTTGGCCAGGGATTTGTCTCCATTGCACGTGAGACTCCCCAATATGACAGCCTCCTTCATTACAGCCAGCAAGGGAGAGAATCTACAAGACAGGTGTTATAGTCTTCTACAGTGCAACCATGGAGGTGACATCCTGTCACCTTTGCTCTATTTGCTCAGTTAGAAGCAAGTCACAGGTCCCACTCACACACAAGAGGAGGGAGGTTTCATAGCGGAGTTAATACCAGGAGGAGGGGGTGTGGGGTTCGCCTTCGAGTCTGCCCATCACAAAGAATACCACGTGATAGATAGTCTTTAAAAAGCTAAAGGTCCAGGAAGTTGTAAAGTGTGGGGTTTAATTCTCCTTTCTTCCATTCATTTTGACGACTTCTATTTTAATTTTTTGGTTAGTTGTATCAGTCTCCTAAGGCTGCCATAACAAATTACCATAAACTGGTTGGCATGAAACAACAGATTTTATTCTTTCACAGTTCTGGAGGCTGGGAGTATGAAATCTTTGAATTAAAATAAATCTTAAAAAAAAAGCTGTCTATGTTTTAAGAGGCCAATTTTAATCATCTTTGCATCTAAAATCAACTTTTCTTTTTTATATTTTAATTTTTAATAATAGTAATGACACCAATTATTTGCCCATTTACTGTATATCAATTACCATTCTGCATGCATTGCATACATGAGCTTAGTTAATTTCTGTAACAGCCTCGTGAGGTAGGTGATATTTGAAAGAGAGAACTGAGGCACAGAGAGGTTAAGTAACATTTCCAAGGTCACAGAGCTAGCAAGTGGCAGAGGCAGAGTTTGGGCCCAGTCCATAACCTCAGAGAGTTGGTATGTTCTGTGGCTTCTTAGTGTCCATGTCACTTACCACAGTCACATGGTTGGGCTGGACAAGCCGAGAAGAAAATACAAGGCTGTACCTCTAACTAACTTACACCACATGAAGGACTATGAGAAAAATCACAAATACTCTTTTTACTTATAGCCATGAATTTCCCAAAAATAGGCTGCATTTTAGTTTTTCATAATCATCTCATGACTTCCACACATGTTTTTTTTTTTTTTTTCTGTTGGTGGTGGTTCCTTTATTTTTTCTTGCGGATAGAAAAATCATTGCCTTCGTTTTCCTACTAAGAGATTGCAACTTCTTCATGATACAAATGAAACGATAGCTGGTTTCCCTCTTGGAGATGTTAGTCCTGGTGCCTGTCGGTTTCCTGCTCCCATTTGGACTGAATGCTCTTTATCACATACTTGTCCTCCTGCGTTGAGTCCCCTCTGGGGTTAGTTTCCAAGTTTCCTTGAATTTCTTGGACTCCTTTTCTATTTTTCTTGGATTTCTTTTTCATTTGGCTGAACTATATTCTCAATTTTATTGTTGTTCTGCAGAAAGTGTTCTTTGCAGAAACATTAGTGTCTTTTTGTGTGTTGTCTGGGTGTGTAATTGAAATATATTTTCCCTCAGTGGGTGAGAACAGCTGTGAACCTGATTACTGTCCCATTGAAGTTAACGCCTAGCTTCTCCCAAAGCTTTCTGGATTTTCTTGTCTCTGCTTGTTTGGTTGCTCACCAGGAGGCTAGGTGAGAGTTTTTGGTTTATTCATCCTCTGTGATGCTCCACATGAATCTGCCATTCTGAGGACCCAGATTCTTGTTTCTGTGATTATTGCCTTGGGAAGTCTTATTGTTTAAATATATGTTCCTGGTTTTCCCCCCAGATTTGGATGGGCCTCAGGAATTTGGATCCTTAACAAGATTCCCAAACGGCTTTATTAGTGATGTCTGTGATTCTGGCTCCAGCACTTTTTCCTGGTAGAGTGGCCAGGGTGGCATTCTGTGATATTGTCACATGGTACGGAGGTCCCCACAGGTTTCAGTGCCTTCCCCAGCATGACCGGGGTGCAGGCGTGAAGTGATGCCTCCCCTGTGTAGCTCACAGCCTTCTTGCAAAGGTCACATGCGATCTTGTTTGTAGAACTGCTTTGCAAACTCTCCTGGGACGCTGACATGTCCGAAGTTAATTCCTCAAGGCACTCCAGCCTTCGGCTAGGTCTAGTGAGTTTCAACAGACCGCATGTCCTGCAGTGTGACCTAGTCGGGGAAATGTTTGTCCTTGGGTTCCAGTTTTGCTGAATCTTTCCCTCATATTACCTGTTCCTTGGTCCCTGAGGGTAGATGACTGCACAAGATAGAGCCGTCTGTTTTAATTTCTCCCCTTGCCTTCTCTTCTTCCTGGTACATTTGCTGATTTAAGTATCAAATTGGGTTCAGTATTCCTAGTCTCTAAATAGCAGTGCCTCCTCCAACTGCTTTATGTATCATTATTATTAATAACAAGGATAATAATGATAATACTAAATGGCACTCAGCTAAAGTCTTCCATGACAAAATACTTTCAGAAATAATACCTCTGGGCTGATGGTTTATACAGGAAACACAAAAACTCATTAAAAAAGATGACTGTTCTATCCAAAAAGTGTTTGCTTTTCTGGGTTGAATTCTTTAGCTTGAAAGTTTCGTAAGGAAGGTATGTGCTGCAGAGGTCTGGAATCATGCAGAGCTTGAAACAGTTCATCAATAACCCAAATGTCTATTCTACTTCAGGCATTGAGTCTGCTACGTCCACCTGACCCTACTTTTCCAAAATAAGGCAGGTCTGGCTCCATTTCTTGAACCCCCCTCGTGGAATCAGGCGGCAGCCTAAGCGGGCTTCCTGGGTTCCGTTCCCTGTCTGTCTGTTTCTGAAGAACGATAGCGGTGCTGGGTGAGTTGTTTAACATCTCAGTGCCTGCCTTTTCTTATTTGTAAAATGAGGGTTTAAAAGTGATTTCATGAGGTTGCTGTCAGCACTGTCTAGTTCCCAGCACATAGGATCAGCATTCCAGAACAGAATGCATTATTGTTGTTATTGAAATTGTATTAATAGTTTACACTCAGTACTGCACATAAGAATCTTTTTTTGGATAACTGTTTAATTTGAATATATTTGCATAAACATGCAGACAGATAGTAGGTACCGTATTTTCCGGCGTATAAGACGACCAGGCGTATAAGACGACCCCGTAATTTTACAGCTAAAACATAGGTTTAGGCCTATATTCGCTGTATAAGACTACCCCCCACTTCTGAGGCTGTAGTCTTATACAGCGAATATAGGCCTAAACCTATGTTTTAACTGTAAAATTAGGGGGTCGTCTTATATGTCCGGTCGTCTTATACGCCGGAAAATACGGTATATAGCTGGCTGAGTTTTCATTAGGTGAACACACCCAAGTAACCAGAACTTGGACTTGGAACAAAAATAGCACTGACCTCTGGTGGTCCCCATGTCCCCTGGATCACCGTGCCAGCCACGCCCACCCAAACGTAGCCCAGAGCACAGCGTCTGACAGCAGCAGTGTGTTTTGCCTGGTTTTGAACTTATATGTGGAAGGACACAGTAGACATTTTTTTGTTTGTTGGTTTGGGTGAGTATATGGAAGTTTCTAGTTTCCTACACGTAGCATTATTTGTGCATTTCACCCATTCTGATCATTCTGTTGGAGATCTTTCCTTCTCAAAGCCACATGGTATTCTGTTTGTCATGGATGTGGGACAGTCTCCATGTGGCCGTTAGGGAGAGTACTGCTGTGAGGATTCTAGCACATTCCCTGAGGAGAACATAAGGGGATAACAGTCTTCATTCTGAAAATTTAGCAGGCTATGCTGTTTTTTTTTTCTTTCTTACCTTCTTTTTCTTCATCAAACTCATTTCCAAGGCCCATCCACTCACCTCCTCCATACCTGAGGTCGTCCCTGCCATCGGTTGCCTGCACTTTTGCAGTAACGGTTTTTCTTTCCGCTGTTTCTCGTCTTCTCCCAGCAGAATTGCAGCACAACCAAAATGCTCTTCCTGAAACATGCATTCAGTTGTATCACTTTCCTGCTCAGAGATTTCATCCTCGGTGCCTCTGAAACAAAAGAAAACAAGACCCCACGGCACGGCTTTGAGCTCCTTGTGCCGTCGGGATCTACCTTGAGGAGCTCCTGCCTGTACTTCCCCCCTCATCACCGACTTCCTCCCTGTTATAGGGGCGCCGTGCTGGATTAGCCCCGGGCCGCTCCACTGCCCTCAGCCTGGTGTGCCCTTCCTCCCCTTCTGCCCATATTGAGTTCTTCTCAGGGCTGAAGACCAGCCCAGGGCCGTCATGTCCCCACACCCTTCCTGCTCGTGTCCACGAGGCCTAGCCCGGCATCTTGAGACTCTTCGTGTTGTCCATCCTGGGCAGTCCCGCTCTGCCCGACTGCGTGCTGGGTCTGAGATCTGGGTTTACAGCTTCCTCCTTGTTCTGATAATGAGGCTGTTTCCTTGGCCCTCTACTGAGTCGTCCTCATTCTCATGGAAAAAAAAAATGTGTGCCAAGCAGCCTCTTGTGAAACAAATATTTCATGATGGGGGTAAGTAGACCCCACTTCTTGTTTATAAAATAATTTCTTAATTATTTGGGAATGACTGTTTCGTGATAAGTTAACAGTAACTTTAATTTGTGTAAGTACCTATTTTCTCCCTTGCAAGGCAATTGAATGAGTAAAATTTGCTTTCCTCGCAATCAGAAGCCATTCCATTTTCAACAAGACCCTAGAGCATTGTTACTTAGTGTCGGACAGGGCCCCTGACTTGGGATGTGGTTCATGTTGCAGGGAATCTTCTGAAAGGGCTGGAGTGAGGACAAATCAGAGCTCTCTCCTCCTAGTCTTTTGGGACTAGCATTCTTTCCTCTTCAAACTCATTCCAACTCCTTACCTTGGGGTCCTTGAGCCCTACGACAGTGCCTCTGTCTACTTGATGTGAAGCAGTTATCTGCATAGACAGGAGTCTACCCTCATTTGACTTCCCTATCCTCCACACTGTTACTCCACAGTACCTGGCACCATCTAGTACATAGTAGGTCCTCAATAAATGCTTGCTGACTGAGTGAATGAATGCTTTGATTTCTGAAAGGGCCATTAAAGCCATTTGTACTGTGCAGGTTACTTCAGTGTTTCTTTTTCTGGTTTGTAAATGGAAGGGAGAAATTCTAGTTGCTTCTGTGAACAGGTATTTATTAATTTCTTATGCATAGCTAGAGCTCCTGAGGACATGCAGCATATTTTAAGCTGACTAGGGCCAATGCCCCACCATTGCTTTGCATTCCGTCTCAAGTGTGATTCATGATGGCTCCCTCTGTGTCAGGGTTATGGTGGATGCTCTGTATTTGTTATCAGCTTTTAGCCTTAGTCCTTGTGTGTATAGTGCAAGGGAAATACCAATTCTCAACAAATGTATGAACAAATCAACCCCTCTCCCAAGGCTGGTGAGGAACTAAGTTGAATGAATGGATTTAGAAGAGCATGAGGCAAAGCTTCATTATATGAATCAATAGCAACATTAGTAGGGTTTGCATCAGTAGCCCCCTCATATTAAGATGACACTAAACCATCCTATCAGGCCAATATTCACTTTATACCTGTACTGAGCACTGACTGGGAGCACAGGGCTAAGCGAGAATCTACTTCTTCATTCTCATGGGATGTACATGTCTCCTGGGAGGAAGTCAGACAAAATAGGAAAAAGGCTAAGTAAACAAGCAGATGACTTAAAATGGTTCCAAAGTGTGACAGTAATAAGACCTTTTTTCATTGATTTCTTAAGACACATTTCTCCTCACCTTTTAATAGGGTTGCAAGTGTGATGTCTTAAAATGGGAATCTGTGTTTAATATATTGTTTCTCTCCCTGAAGTTATTAAATGGATGCTTTGACTTCCAATCGATGGTGCCTCTGCACGGAGGAAATATGGTAATAATAAAAGCTCACATTTATTGAACGCTAAGTATGAGTCAGGTGCTGAGTGGTATGTGGTATAGCCTTGCCTCTTGTGTTCTGTATGTCAACCAGACAAAGCATGGAGAAGCCTCTTCACTTCACAGGTAGGGGGAAATGCATCTCAGGTGGGTGAGGCACCTGGTTTAGCATTGAACCCCAGCAGGAGCCATATTTGAACCCCAGCTTAGCTGACTGCTCTCCTAGCTGCCCGTTCCTCTGCCTCCCTCCTCCCATGTCCCCTGCCCCCTGTACCTTCTTGAGTCAGCTCAATCAATGCTGTCAGGATTTCCCCAGGTACTCCCAGTGTGGCAACCTGGTTTTCATCTCACTAGGAGGTACAGCCTAAGAGTTAATTGACAGGTCTAGAGGCTGCATCGTAACACATAGTGAAGACAACACACCCACAGAGCCTTATGCCTCAGTGAACCTTGAAGCAAATTGGGGACCCACTTGGATCCGTCATCTTGGAGTGCTTCAATTTGCTCAGAAGAATACTTAGAAAAGAGGAGGAAAGTAACCTCTGTGCTACCTGGAGGTCGTCCTTTTAGAAAGCTGTTCTGGGAACACAGAAAACTGTGGATCTTATTGTAGGAGGATCGAGTTTGCCAGTAAAGAGATGCTCATGGTAGCTTCTAAACCAAGCCCACCCCAGAGATGCTAAGTGACTTGCTCAGGACTCCCAGGGCCAGGTGAAGAGTTAGAAGTAGGACCCTAATCTTTCAGTCCTGATAGGGTGTATCCCTCTCACCTGTGTGTTCCCCCTTTCTCCTTTCTCTTAATCCCCTCTTCTTCCATCCTTTTCTTTACCCCTGCTTCTTTATCTCTCTTCCACCTCTGTTCACCTTCCCATTCTGGTCCTTCTTTCTAAAGAAGGTTCTAGTAGGTTGAAAAGGTATTAACAAACTTTAGTGGCAAAAACTGGATAGTGGTAGCTGACAGAAAGTTCGGGAACTTGTGAAATTATGATGAACTGCTAAAATGAATTTAGGATTGATTTATGTGATAGTTAATATGTTCAAAAGGATTTTACAATATGAGGCTTGTAATTAATATTTATAGATCCAAGTGATGAGAAATGGCCAGATGAGAAGCCTCTTGGGCTGACTTAACGAGCCAGAAACTCCCCGAGATGCGCCTCATGCAGGTGAGAAGGGGGAAGGCGGTGGTGATAGTGTGTTAAAAGAGGCCGGTGTCCATTGGAAAACTGTCTGATTGTTACCAACCAATGTCACCCCATTAAATTTAACAATAAAATATAATAATATTAAAAAAAAAAAAAAAAGAGGCCGGGTTTGGCAGCTGATGTGAAAGGAACGGAAAACCAGGGGCTCTGGGAGAGCCTGTGTGTGCATCTGAGGAGGCGTCAAGGGCTTGGAGGCGATTTCCACGGTCACTGAGTTCATGTCACGCCGGCTGGCCTGAGTGTGGGTACGCTGAGCTGGTGAGTCCACCAGAGCACAAAAATGCAGCACAAGGTCTAGTAAGGTCTGTAGAAAAGTTGGGGAAGCCCTGGAGAAGCAAAGGCCTTCCAGCCCAGCCCATGAGGCAGTGGAAAGAAACACAGAGGGAGCGGAGGCCTCTTCGCCATGCTGTGGTCACGTCGAGTCCCCTCACTGGCTGCCCCAAGAGAAGAAATGTGTGTGGCTACAGATTCGCACTCTGTGGATTAATGACCCCAGAGACCTCGTCTCCCTTCAGTGTGCGAGTGATTTATATTTATTTGGTTAAACTGAATCCTGTAACCAGAATACAGCACATGCTATTTGGGAACGTTCTCATTGCTAAACAAATGTTTAAGAGCCTCTCATTAGTTTACGAACATAGATACAGAAAGACTCATTTTAACCCCTTGACATACAAAGCTGTCTGGGATATGTCATGTGTTTCTTACGCCATTGTAAACATTGACGTCTCTGAGACTTGCACAGATTTAGTTTGCTTTGAGTATAGTTATAATGCAAATATTATCCAGAAATAAGTATATATATTCAGTGTTAAAGCGTGAACTGTAGAAATAATTCCTTGAAGATGTCTGTTTTGAATTTGTACAAAAGTGACAGTGAAAGCCACATGGGGTATCGAGTGAACACAGTAAGGCTGATAGTCAACAAATTCCTACAGCTGACTATTCAACAGAAGGTTTAAATCCATGTGAAGGTAACCCCGTCCAACGTAATGTTCGTAAACATGCAAGACCTGTATTCATATCAAGCAGTGATGATTGTGATTTAGGAGATGAAAAATGGAATTGGGAAGAAAAAGAAATGATTCTAAATATAAAACTATTTATTGAAATTGCTGGTCTAAACGCTTTACTTTTGCAAAGACTAGGAGCAAATTCTACACCTCTTTGTGTTTTGAAACAAGTGCTAAGGGATGATTTTTTTTTTTTTTTTAACGATAACCGTAGAAACAAATAGGTATTCAAGTCAAAAGATAAAGGACCAGAACTTGAAAAAGGATGAGGAGTGGTTTCCAGGAACAAGTGATGACATGAAAGCACAACTTTTGTTATATATTGTAATGTTGCATGTATAAAAATCTACAGCAGATGTGTACTGGTCAAAAAGAGCAATATTGGAAACACCAATATTTTAAAAAACTATGCCTTGCAAACGTTTCTTGGCTACATCACATTGTCTTTACTTTGTGGATAATGAAATTGTATGTAAAGGAGATAGAATATGAAAGGTGCGAAGCATAGTCAACTATTTGAATAATAAGTTTTAACAGTTATATACTCTGAATAAATATGTCTCCCTAGATGAATTACTGATGAAATTTGAAGGACGGCCGGGGTACATGCAATTTATAGCTACCAAACATGACAGATTTGGAATCAAAGTTTACAAGTTATATGAATTCAATATTGGATATTGCACTTGCAAATGTTAAGTTGAAAAATAAATAGTATCTTTTGCTCACATGAAATTTTATTTAATTTGTAGGTCAGGGAGTTAAGAAGCTGCCATTCTAGCCTTAAAAAAATAATTGTTTTTTAATTAAAGAAAAAAGGATGGGGAAGCCGGGATGGCTCAGTGGGCACTCACTTTGCAGCGCCCGGGACCGGGGATCGAATCCCGGCCCCGGCCCGTGCGGAACCATATGCTGAACTGGGAGCTTCCCCAGTTCAGTTCTCTCTCTGTCTCTGTATCTCTCTCTCTCTCTCTCTCTCTGTCAAAAATAAATAAATAAAAATATATTAAAAAAAAAATAATAATAAAAAAGAAAAAAAAAAAGAAAAAAGGACGTCACCATGAGTATCTTAAAAAAAAACACAACAAAAACAAAAAATAGAAAACAAAGACAGAACTTTTTAGCTTTATATTTTTACAAGTATTTTCAGTGTACAAACTAAGGCTACTCTGCACAATTCTTTGCTCATTCATTCATTCATTCATTCACTCAATAATACAGGAGACATTCAGGCAGATCTCACGAGGAAGAGAGAGAAATAAAATAGCATCTCAGTTGTCACATAGAACTTGTCACTTTTTTTTTGTAATCTTCATTACATTTTATGAGAATAAAGTACTTGCTGTACAAGATTTAGAAAATACAGGAAGGAGTCACAAGGAAGGCATATGCCTATAGTTTCCCTAACCAGGAGAAGTCACTGTGGAAATATTTTCCATGTTCTTTCTGTCCCTTTGGGGGGCTTGTGTGTGTGGGGGCCCATGAGTCTGACTCCGAATAGGATCTAAGAGGAGCAGGGGCAGGAGCAGGGTGAGAGTTTGCAAATCATAACGCGTTTGGCTTTCTCCCTTTGCTGATGGGGCGCCTGGCTGAATTACCACAAGTGAACGTGGAACTTGAATGCTTGTAATCTTTCGTCTTAGCTGGAAGGGTACGTCAACAAGCCTCCAAACAGTGTTAGGAAAAGGCCTATTGATCATTTTTATCACTAGGCAGGCACTATGCTAAGGACTTGCCATTGATTTAATTTAATCCTCTAACAACTCTTTGGGTGGGGAATCCCACTAGGCCCATTTTACAGATGATCCAGCTAGTGATGCCTGAGGAAAATAAGTCAACACACAGGAGGTCACCCCACTGGCTAGCAAGCAGTGGGGTTAGGATTTGAACCCCAGCCATCTGGCTATAGAGCCCCTCTGCAGTTACCTATTGTTGCATAACAACCCCCCTCCCCCCCGCCCTGAAATGTAGCCGCGCCCATTGCTGTTGGATTCAGGCAGAGCTTAGCTAGGTATTTCTTCTGCTTTTTGAAGCATTGGCTGAGGCCACTCGGTGGTCTTCAGCTGGTGGCTGGTCTTGTTTTGGGGGTGGGGGTCCAAAATGACTTCATTCCCATACTTGGGATGGCTGGGAGGGTGGGCTTAGCTGGCACTGTTGCTTGCAGCCTCTCCAGGGTGGGGGCTGTCTCAGGGCAGCCAGATGACCTCTGGGGCTGCCCAGGGCTCCCAGGGGCTGCTGCAAATAGGGGCTGCCGCAAGTAGGGGCTGCCAATCCCCTAAAGCTTGAAAAGCGGCACAGGCTACTTTTGACATTTATTAAGCAAATGGAATCCACCCAGAATCAAGGTGAGGGGCGTGGCTCACCCCTGCTCCAACAATCTGGGGTCATCTTTAATGTACCACATGTCCCAATGCTTCATCACTAAGGGGACATTTAGAAACTACCTTTGAATTTATTGATTGCCTAGCTGGTTGATTGATTAATCTGTTAATGAAATACATATTGAACAACTGTTATGGGTTGGACACCAAGGTATAACAGCAAACCAGACAAGGTTGCCCCGCCTAGGTACTTATCCTCTGGGCAGTAGAAACTGAGTGACAAATTCACTGAGGAGAGAGACAGGGCTGTTGGGAGGTCACTCTGAATGGCTTCCACAGGGGGGCTTTGCTGGGGAAGTGGTGTTTCACTTACCCATTGAGAGAGGGTGGGTTGGGGAACACCTGCCAGGAAGGAGAAACAGTAAGTCTCCAGGCTCAAAAGTGAGAAAGGACTTCATGAATCTACAGAACAAAGAGACCAGTATGCCAGGAGGATGGTGGAGAAGGTGGGGTGTGGTCCCAGCGCACAAAGCAATGGATGGGAGCCAGGTCACCCAAGGCCTCACACACTGAAGACCTGTTTTATCCTAAGACAAGCCCAAGCCATTGGGTTTTGGGCAGGGGTGTGGCACCGTCTAAATGTATTTATCCCTGCGGTGCATTAGCCACCACATGCTGCTAAGTGACTTTGAGCTGGAAATGAACATCTCTGGGCCTGTTTTCACAGTGAAGGTGTTTGAGTGATATGCAATGATCATTTCAGTTTTAGTATTCTGACGCTATGCATCCTTGGGGTTGGCCCCTTGTGTATTTCCCCAGGAAAGACGCTACCTCTCAGGCAGCCTTCACGAAAGGGACCTTCCTGGGCCCATGTGTCAACACCAGCCCTGACCAAGCCATCTTATCCACAAGCAGCACTGTGCAGATTAGAGGAAAACATGGAGATCAGAAACGGGCTTGCACATTCCAACGGTTCTTAACTTGATTTAAACTTTTGACCTGTAATGCTTCCCAGCTGTTTTGAAGTCCTACATCCCATCTTGATTAGACTCACCCCCAAAAGGGATCCAGACAGAGGTGATTGTTTCGGGGGACTGTCGCCCTGCCTGAGCCTCTGTCTCAGGCTGGATCTGCAGCATCTGGCTGCAAGTGACCAAAAGAAAGGGCTGGCGACCTTTTTCACTTGCTCTCTGCAGACAGAGGCCACCTTTTTAACGATGTGTTTGTACAAGGAGGAGAAAGAGGTGGGAGCAGGGACGAGCGTGTATCCCTGCCCCCCCTCAAAATAACATACCCCAGGTGGTGGGAGTTAACTGAAGCACAGGCCTCCGATTCCAAAGTACACATCGAAATAAATGAAAACCAACTGGAGTGGAGTTGGGCAGAGGAAATAGGAGAAAATTCAAGTTTTTTTTGTGTGTGTACAAAATGATAATCATGGGGTGAACTCAGAAGGAATGTGCTTTCTCCCGATGAATTTCCTAACATGGTAGAAAATGGACACAATCCAGGAAGCAGCTCTGCCTGTTGCCAGGGGGCCAGTGTCTGCACACTGGTCAGGAAGGTAACCTCTCCATCCGTCACCAGGCCTGGCTCCTGGTGCACGTGGCCCGCATGAGTTGGGGAGAGGTCTAAAAGTCCCCAAGTTTCCCATGAACCTCTGAGACCCAGAGATTTAGACCCGTGGGTTCCACATTTGTTTTCTCTGAAAATAAGCTTTCAGGTGATGTATGTGTTTGTTTGTACACCATGAGAAAATGTCCAGGAACTCACATTTTTGTTTTGCATGTTTCCTAGCATCTGTTCAATTGAAGCACATCAACATATTTATGTAAATTTGTGCAAATTAGTTGACAAAGATTTCCTATTATGCCATGGACTCAATTCATTTGACTGCCCTAGACATGTGCTCAGTCATTACCATGCACCTGGCTGTGTAATTGTTAGGAGTCAGCACATGGGGAACGGATTTTAAACCAGACCTCCGATCGGAACACGCACCACCACCTCTTCTGTTTGGAAGCGTTGAAAGGTACCCCGTCACCTGGGTTTTCCTACTGAGCCTGGTCCCTGAGGGTCTCCAGTCAACCCCCGCGACTGGGCCAACTTTTTATCTTGTCTGCCACAAACTCTCTTCTCCCACTGTCCATTCCAGGCACTCTGGTTTCCTGGCTTGTCCCCAGGTGGGCCGGCAAGTTCTGACCTCTCTTTCTTTGTATACTCACTCTGTTTTTTTGGCTGGAAGATTTTTTCCATCCACCTTCCACTCCCTTATTCCACCACTTTTTCAAAGGGCATACTCCCCGGAATCCCTATTGTTCCAGGTAGAATTATTTCCATCTCCACTCTGTTCTCACTTATAGCATTAAGCCATTGCAAGAGGACGTAATTAGTGTTGACATATTTCCTTCCCTAAACTGAGCCTTTTGAGGGCAGGGGCCCTGATTAGATCATCTCTACTTTTCATAATCCTTGCCCGATGCCTGCACAATGTACATGCAAAGTAAATGTCTGCTGACAAATGGGAGCACTTAATATGTAAGTACAAAACTGAACGACTCTGACAAGCATTTATTGACCATGTGCATGTCCCCTCTTTGTGTGACACCTTTGGGTATCAGAGCCCAGGGTGCTGGATACATTGTACCAGAAAGGATCAAAAGAGGTAAATCATAATTGTATCCTCACAACCACCTGGAGCTGGGTGTTATATGCTCTGTTTTACAGATCAAGAAACTGAAGCTTAGAGAAGTCATCATTGGCCCAAAGTCATTCATCTCCTCATTGTATATCTAGAAATCACTAGAAACCAACTCAGGACTCTGCCTTGAAGCCTATATGCACTCTATTGCCCAACAGAATTTTGTTTTCATCCCTCCCTCTCCTGCCCCAAGCAAAGTGCTTGATAGATATATACTGTATGTATTTGACTGACCAAACAGACGCGTGACCATACATGTATCGTCAATTCTGAAATACATTAGCAGACTCAACTCTATTTGTTATGCCACCGCTTTTGCCATCATGCCTTCCGGGACTTCCTGATCCATCCAAAGCTGCCCGAGGTGTTCATTCATAAACCACATTCTACTTGCAAAGGAGGGTTCAGAGGACACACAGTGTTGGCCTCAGACCCTGGTCCTTGAAGGAAAAGCTACTGTAAGGAAAACTGGAAGCTCCTAGAGGCTGTGGGTGTGAGACACTAACCATCACGTGGGAAGCTGGGGTCCAGCCAACACGTGCAGGACCTTCCGGACATCTCGGCACTCCCCCGCCCCACTCTTGTATCTACTGTGGCCTTATGGTTGGGGGGTTGCTTATTTCTGTTTTGTTCCTTTTCACTCTGACGGGGCCCATCCTGTCCATCCTGTCCATCCATTCTTTTGTGCCTGTGCACACAGATTACTTCTGTGGGGAGTTTTGATAGAAAAGTTGATGAGTGGGTCATAGGTGCTTCTGTAGGGAAAATAAATGAAAAGAAGGGGGAGAAGAAAATAAAGTGACGGTTTTGATCATTTCAGGCCCAGGGCATTGAAGAGAAATGACATCTCAGGGTCTGAATTCATTTCCTCATTTTAATTCTTTATTTAGATCGCCACTGCATCTTGAAGGAGGAGGCTCAGCCCTCTTGGGCACACGCGCGAGCTGTGGGATGCTTCCCTGCCCGGTTTGTTCCCTAGGTGGCTCAGTCTGCTGAGCCGCGTGCATTCAGCGGGTGAAGGAAGGCCTCAGTGAACGTGTGTCAAGTTCCAGCTGTCCTTGTCAAATTTCATTTGGGACAAACAGCATGCCCCTGACTGTAAGATGTAGGGGAAGACGTATAAGACGTAGCGGAAGACTTAGATTTGAAGCAGGAGGTGGTGTCTGTAACTGGGTGGGGAAAGATTCATAGCCAGACGGTGCCTTGTACATCATCGTATCCATAGTGTGGTTTGCAGGTTTGTTTATAGAGTAAAACCCTTTTCTCAGCAAAATGCTGTGCAGAGCTGAATGTGTTCCATGGGAACTAGCAGAACTGCTGTGGTTGCTTTCTGGAACCCTGGGGGTTTGAGAAATATTGACTTTGCCCCTTTCTTTCCTTGCTCCTTTCCTCTCTTCCTCCCCCACTCCCTTCCTCCTTCCTTCTTCCTCTTCTCTCTTTCATTCTCCTGAGTTGGAAACGGAGGACTACAGGGGGTAAGAGGATCATGGTAGATCTGGGCTGAAACCGGTCACCGAATGCTCTAAGAAACCTCTGCCTTGTTTATTTAAACGGCATAAGTTCCCAAATTGCTTTAAATCCCTGGGAACAACACTGTTGGTGGATGGCTATGCACCCTGCTGAGTTCACTGAATGTTTCTGTTTCATCCAGGGTGTTGACATCGATCATAAATTCAAATAGGACAAGAGTGACAATGATGAGTGTGTGAATTCTGGGCCAGACACTGGACAAACACTTTCAATGCCTTATTTCATATTTTTTCCCCCACAAGAAAAATGTAAGGTTTGTTTTTCTAACCCTACTTTACAAATGGGAAAAATTAGACTCAGAGGTGACATTTTTGTACCAGCTACTATATTAGATATAAGTGAAGCGCATCTAGCAAAGAGACCCTCACACAGAAGGTCCTAAAGACAGTAGACATTTACTTCTTCCTCACGTGCTGGTCCACAGGAAGGCGACCCAGGGCTGCTGGGCACGGCTGGGCTCTCTTCCATCTCTGCACCTGAGGTGGCTTTTCCAGTTCTTATCATCTCCCAACCAGCAGAGAAGCCACATAGCTGTCAGCGAGGGGTCCAGATTTGAACCCAGGTGATGCGATTCAAGTCTGACCACGGAACAAGCTTTTCCCATTGCTCCCACCCCCAGTCAGTACAGACCAAGCATAACAACAACAAACTGCCATGGTCCTCGGGCACCAGCCTCCCATGGTAGTCACGCCCTTGTGTGTCTCTGCCCACACTGGCTAAGGCTGGCCATTGGAGTCAGTAGGATCGTACAGGTGTGATAGAGAATAACCTCTGAGGACCCTAAGCCCCACAAGACATTGCAGTTTTGGCTTAGCCCTTTCTTGAATCACTAGCTCAGGGGAAGCCAGCCGCCACGTTGCCAGGACACTCAAGCAGCCGTCTGGAGAGGGCCACATGGGGAGGACAGGACACCTCCGGGCAGCGCCCAGTGCCAACTCGCCAGCCACATGAGCCTTGGAAGCAGAGCCTGTAGTCTCGTCAGCCCTTCAGAGAACTGTAGCCCCGGCCAATCTTGAATGTTCCTTCATCGGAATTCCCTCAACCGGAATCAGTGCTCATGGAAACTGTGTGAGATAATCAATGCTTATTTTTATTATATGCCATGATGGTTCGCAGTAATAGCCATCGAGAACTGCTACACTAGGAGAGATACTAGGTTAAGAGCATGCACTTTTTCTAGACCAGACACAACCCACCTCCTCGTGGAAGCCTTAACTGTTTCCATCAGGGAAGCAGGTACGTACTCCTCTTTGCTTCGTGTTGTGGTTCTTTCATCCTGTCTCCTGTCACTCAAAGTGGAAATTCATATTTTTACACATCCGTTTCCTTCTCCATACTCTGCATTCCTTGGTGACAGTGTCTCGGGTTCAGATTAATGTCCCTTGAGCCTAACCGTGCCACAAGTGAATGCCTGAAACCTACTACCCATCCTTCAACTTAGTTTTTTAATGTTCCTGACATGCAGGCTCTGAAAACACTGTGTTGTCTTGCACATGAAGCCTCTTTCTTACTTCTTTGTTACAGTAACAGGCTTTTAAAAGATAAACATCCTAAGGGCCAGAGATCACGCTGTTTTAGGAGCTTTTACAAACAGTGGGCACCTCCATAATTCTAGAAAATTAGGCCTGAAATCTTATCAAAACAAAAGTCCGGTGGAGATCCCCAGAGCTGAGATTGTTTTGTTTCTTTTGTATCACATTTTCTCTTGTCCCATTTAGAAGAGGAAAGAAAGAGGTGTGTCGTGACCCTGCTCAGCTTAGGTCTCTCCTGCTTGTCTGTTCTGGGTTCCCCCGCTTTCTGATGAACCCCACGTGTGTCTAAAGCCACCTCATTTCCAAACACATATCCAGCTTCCTAAGTAACCTTTTGCAGATGCTCCCAAGATGTCTCGTCTAAAAGCCCTTCTGCTGCACTTAATTTAGAAGCACTTCAGAGGGCAACTGGAATGCACTCTGCCTCCTTTTTAAACCTGCATTCTGTTCTCAGTCTTCAGACTCCAGGGAAATGTGTGTCAGTTACACAGAATTGAGTTTTGGTTCAACAAAGGAAGAAGTTGAATTGTTTGCTGGGATGGCTATGGCTTCACAAATGACAACAGTGTATCTTGCGATGATTCCTTGTGCAGAGGGGTGTTGACTCAACAACTCCTCACTCGCATCTGTGTTCTCATGTTGACTGAGCCATTGCTTAGAGACTTAAGTCTGGATTGATCCAAACCTGTCCTCTTCCAAGGGTTGCATTTTCATATTAAGTAACATGAAGGAGCAGATTGCCTTTTCTTGCTGGTTTTTCATGGTGATATTAATTGACTCACTCTGGACAGTGGCTAAGATCATGTTTATTAAACAGTCATGCATCAATGCATCAGAGAGAGGGGATATAAATTTTATGCCGCATTACCTTCCCCCACCCCAAACACTCTACATAATGCCTCCCAAGTGGGAGGTATTAATGTCTCGATTATAAACATTTTCCATGCTTACTCAGATTTAAGACTATCGATCCACATCATTGATTGAAGCACACTATATTTTTTCTTTTTGTTTTTTTTAAAAAATATCAACTCGATTAAATTCCTGCATCAACTGTAAGATGCATCCTGGTTTTCCAAGGCATCATAAAAATGGAAAGCACTTGCCTTCTGCTTAAAGATGTTTGGGAATTACTTGAGAGGTGAAGGCGATCAGGTGGAAACATGAATGGAGGGTAATGCACCGGAAAAGGGCTCTAACTGCTTGTCAGTAGGTTTGTTTCCAATACAAGAGTGAGAGAGCTTTATGGAAAGACAGTGTCACATCTGGCTGGGCCCCCAGCACCAGGATCCATGCCTAGCACCCAGATTCACTCGATAATGATTTCTCGAAAGAGTCAAGTATAAGAGGCTCTCCCTGATCCCTTCCAAATTCTCCTCATGCCTCATTATCTCCTCACCTCAGAAGGCGGTTGCAAGCATCGAATGAAATTATGTACCTAAAAGTCTCGTTGCAAGTTAAGTTCTCAGCGAACAGATGCCTGCTCCTTCGCTTCCTCTCACACTCCCCCTCTTTCCATATTCTTTGCCTACTCAGGAGCCTTCAACAGAAATTAAACTTTGCAGACAAACTCCCCGGGGCCTTCCTGAAGACATACTCTTTCTGTGAGAAAATGAGTTTATTGACTTTTCTGCCTCAGGAGAGCAGGAGGCACGGCTCTCGGTGCAGGGGTGTGGGCCTGCGGGTCGCTGGCAGAGGCCGTCTGCATCGGGCTGGGCAGGGGCAGCAGCTACACCTGGGAAGCCTCCTCATTCCGGCCTCCGCCTGTCCAGGCCACGCCTCACAGTGGGGTGACAGGGGGCTTTCCATCCCGCAGCTGAGCCCCCATCACGGGCTCCTGGTAGGGCCCTCAAGGGCCCAGTGCATCGGCCTAAAGATGCCCTTTCAGCTTTGCCCTCACTCTGTCTCTGTGGAATGCCTGGTGTGGGCGAGGGCTTGGCACGGTCACCTGGGAGACTGTAAGGACAGAATTCCTCTTCCTAAGACCCGGGCGTCCATTCTCACTTTGATGGGCTTTGGACTTGGGGGGTTGGAAGTCCAGCTCCCCGAGCCCCACCCTCGCGCTCTTCCTCTTGGCCCGCGATCCTCTTCCTCCCACGAGAACGGCCTCCATGCCCGTCGTTCATCCTCACTTGCCAACCTGCTGCGGCTCACAGCGTGCCATCCCCTTCAGAGGAGACACGGGAGTGGCTGGGGTCCGCCTGCCATTCCTGCAGGTGGAGCTGAGCCTTGCATGTGAGCTGGAGGTGAGCGTCATGTCCTCAGCATGCAACCGGAGCCCGAGAGGAACTGAAAGCAGGCAATGACAGTGTCAGACTTGTGTGTTAGACTCTAGCAACATGGACGGACAAATTCTGCAAGGGACAGCTGAGAGTCAGGGAGACAGTTCAGGAGCTGAATCAGGCTTGCATTTGTTGGCATGCAAACCCATCACCTACCTTTCTTCCTATCTACGCTGCCTAGCTTCAGAGGGGGGCCGGGATACCTCCTCTCCCCCACCCCTCCCTCCCTCCCTCTCTTACTTTTACTCTTCTCTCTTTCCTTCTGGCTCCTTCTTTCCCTCCTGCGTACCCTCACCCTCTCCCTCTGTTTTTGCTAAATAGGCCTGCCGTGATTTCAGCTTCCCCATGATTCTAGACCCTGGACTCCTGTACTGTCTTCTTGTCCCTTTGCCCCTGAAATCTACAGATGGGGCAGCTTCTTGCTGCTTGACTCTCTGCCTTACCTAGTTGGGTTCTCAGCTCTTCCACCACTGGTGTAACCAACCCCCTGCATTCAGTTCCTCCCGTGTAAACCCTTAGGGTGGTTTCTGTTTTCCTATTTGGACCCTGATGGAGGCAGCAGGCTATTGAAGTAGTACAGGTAAAACATGTGATGGTCGAAATAAGGGTGTTCTCCCAGGGCTGGAGGGGGACAGAAGGTCCGGAGAGATCCTTAATCAAAACCCACCTGGAACTGTAAAGCCTTGTCCCCTTGGCCCAAGGGTACCCTTTGCATTATGATGTTCCACCATTTGGGGCACTGTCCTCCAGATCTCAAATAGCTTAGTCTTTTAAAGTCCTTTGTCATGTTACTCAGACCTGTAGAGAATGATGCCTAGTCAAGCATGAATGTTTTAATTGATCACCAATTTCTATGTTTCCATAAGCTGAAACACACAAGGAGATTCAAAACGAAAATAGAATTGAGATGAGCGACAGTGCATCAACCTGCCTGTCAAGAGGTCCGGTATTTCTGTTTATTTGTCTGCTTTGGCTACATTTCTAAGTGGCTGCATGATCTTGGGTGAGTCACTTTCCTTTTATGGGGCTTTACAGTTTCTTCATCGTAAAAATCGGATCCTAGTGGGCCTTCTAGTCCTGCCCAAAACTCACCCACCTCTCTACTATTCTAAGAGCTTTTCATGGGACCCATCTCACTGAGTTTACGCTCTGGTGCCTGATCTATGGCACCAAAGCCTGCCTAATTGTTAATAGCCTTGTTTTCTTTTGTAAAGTGAGGGGAGTGCAGATGGGTTTTCCTGGCCCCATCTGAGCCTTGCACTTAGAAAATCAAATATCACACATTTAAATGTCCCTGGCACTCAGTGTAGACAGAAGTCGTAGCCAGACATTGCAGGGAAGGTTGGTTCATTCACCATCAAGCAGTTCAAAGTCAGACCCTCTGTTTTTGAAATGAACCCACTTGCCGCTCACTGTCTGCTTTCCAGGACCTGGAATGATACACATTCGTATTTCCATTTACTGCCTAATCTGTTCCCAGAAATATACATTGGAAACCACGAAAGAAATGTCATCCTTTGGCTGGTTATCCTAAGAAACCACAAGCTACCTTCTTTTAATTATATTTTGTGTATTTTAAATTATCACCCTCTTCTAAGAAATACCTTCATTTAAACATATGCTCTCTGAGAGGGTGGAATAGTGCACTTGTTCCATACTGAGGTCCACACTGCAGATGATGTCCCCTTTTTGGTTAAGCGAAATCTCACTGGGGCCTCAGTGCCACTCTGGCCATGTAAATTTTATTTATTTATTCTTTTAAGATTTATTTTTATTGTTTTTGACAGAGACAGAGAGAGAGACAGAGACAGAGAGATACAGAGAGAAGGGGGAGGGCCCAGAGCAGTCTCCACAGTTGTATGTCATCAATTTTTGACAGTTTCATTCCACACAGGTGGGCAGGGGCCGTGCAGGGTGGGAACAGGGCCAGGGGCCTCCTGCATGGAAGGTGCACCCCATGACCTGGGGGCCAAACCAGGGGCTTCCCACATGGGAAGCATACCCCAGTTTAGCATACGGGTTCATACTGGCTGGGGCCGGACTGGATCCTTGGGCTGCATATCAGAAGCTTAATCTGCTGAGCAATCCGGCTTCCCCCATGTAAATTTTATTGAAGCTTTTGTGTAGATGTTGATGCAACTTACCAACTCATAAAATAAATGTGTGCTTTGTGGTAGACACTTCGATTATCTTTAGGTTTTCTGTGATTAAAGATATGTGGCCCCCTTTTTTTTGAGGACCTCAAATATGATGAGAGAAGCAGAATTGAGAATAATATAAGCTATACAATTGGTGGATTTGTAGTATTGGATAGCTCCCTGATTTCTAAATCTTTCCCTCATCTGCCAAAGCCAAAGAGTGGCCACTAGTGGTCAAAACCTGAATTGCAGGTATAGACCCATGGAGGAGTGAGCTATAAGGCTTTAAGACTAGAATTAGATCTTAACTTCCCAAATCGTGGCAAAAAGAGTTATTTCACTCATTTTGCAATATGGAAGTTTATATACCTGTATGTTTGAAACAGAGGTTTTCAATATTTTCAAAAGTTTGATCTGTCAATTTGAGGGTATGTCTCAGAAGTCATAAAAAGGGTACATAAACTTTGTCTCAGCAATTTATCTTCAAGGAATGCACCCTAGGAAGCTATAGATGTACTGAACTCAAAGGTATAATTACAAGTATGTTCATTACAGGTTACATATAATAGTAAAAGGAGAAAAATATTGTCTCACTTTAAGGCATGAATTCAGTGAATGATGGTAGATAACAATATGACGGAAGGCTGCATAGTGATGATATAGAAAAGGACTTAGTGGCCGGGAAAGAAACGTGTGCTACATCGTTTGTTTAAACAGCAGGTGATGGAGTGCTGGGATAGCTCAGCGGTTGAGCACTTGTATCTCAATCACAAGGTCCAGGGTTTGATTCTTGGCTCTGGCCTATGTAAACCCATTTGCTGAACTGCAGAGCAACTGGTAACTGCCGGGATTGGCTCAGTGGCAAAGGTTCTTGCCTCCCATGGAAGAGGCTCCTGGTTTGGTTCCTGCCCCGCCTGGCCCTGTATCCACCTGTGTGGAATGAAACTATGTCACAACTAATGATGTGCAACTATGGAGACTGCTCTGGGCCCTCCCCCTTCTATCTCTTTTTCACCTTCTCTCAAAGCAATAAAATAAATATTATAAAAAAAAAATAGTAGGTATTAAAATCCTGCAGGCAGAGACTGAATTAGAATATTTGTGTGTGTGTGCTAAATAGTGGTATATGCAGATGCAGGTAGACACAAAAATATAGAAAGATATGCACTACTGCTTAACACTGGGCATTTCTTGGTGAGGCTATTTCAGGGACATGTGTGTGTGTATGTGTGTGCGCACGAGCGTGCATGTGCATGTATTCAGCACTGTGTATAGATTGATTTAAAAATCAGAAAATTTTGATTTAAAAAAATAGAACTGGCTTCTGGATATGCTGCAGGAATGACAATGGTGAGGACTCAGTGGCAGGCTCATAAGAGAGATTTTGAGGTTATAGTAAGGTGACCAGACATCCTGCTTTTGGCGGGACAGTCCCGATTTTTAACAATTTGTCCCACATCCCGCGGCATTTTAAAAAAGTCCTGATTTTTGGAAAGAATGCACGACAAGCTAGGGAACGGCGGGAGATAGACCAAATTTTTAATCAAGAACCCCCCCCCCCCCCCCCCCCCAGTCAATGGTGTCCTGCTTTACCAATGTTAAAATCTGGTCACCTTAGGTTATCGGCTTCATAAATTCCCTCCAGAATGAGCCCCGAGTTTGACATGACTTTGGGCCATTTGGAAATGGACATAGCAAGCCCATGAAATGTAAGGCTGAGGGTCGAGGTAATAAAAGGAACCCCTTGGATGACGTGGGGTAGTTGGTTGGGGCGGGCAGCCTTAGCCAAATGGTGGTCATGGGGCAGAGGCTCACGTCACAGCTTCCATCCGCTTCAGCTACGCCTGAGGGCACCCGCAGCGGGTGGCTGGTTAGAATAACTCTGAAGCAACATGACCAGGAAGCTGCTCTGACTGAGCCCAACCTCAGTGCTGATTCAGGACCATGGATGTGGGCCAGCCGCCCCCTTGTCTGATTTTGGTGGAGTTTGTATGGTAGAGGCTCAGAATGATAGTGGAACTTACTCCCTGGGACTAGCCAGTGACTTAGCTGGATGCATGTCAAACAGCGACCTAGGAGCCGCTCTCTAGAGGGAGAAATTGGGTTGTTCCTCTGCAAATAACTATAAAAACCAAATGACCTGTGGTTTGGTTTCTTTGTGGCACAATGGGTGTGTGTGGTCTCCTTGGCTTCCTCTCTTCATGCAGGTGCCCTCCCCTATTTCCCTTTCCCCTCCCCCTTTTAATTACCAGTAAGGAGGAAGGTGTTGCTCCTCTGAACGATCTCAGGAGAGCTGCTGAGCCATGTTTTGCTATTGGGTATACCGTGTCTTAAAGCTCGGCATTCCTACATTCCATTCTTCAGCTTCTTGCTATAAGCCTGGGAAGGGCCTCCCCTCAGGGCCGGTTGGTTTCTTTCCTTCCCACCTTCCCAGAGTGTGCAGCTGGGCGGATCCTGGGGCCTGGGCCGCTGGTTCAGCCCTGACTCGCTCACTGCGGCCCCGGGAGCATGTCTGTGTGCCTCTGCAGACCTGTGTTCTCTAAACCAGAGGGGTGAGCTTGGTAGTCCCACGTTTTCTCACATCAAGATTCTGAACCTATCAACAGCGAGGGCTGGACAACTCTTTGTTGTTGTTGTTGTGTGTGTGTGGAGGAGTGTTTGGGGGTGTTCCTGTGCCTTAAGGATGTTTAGCAGCATCCCTGGCCAGTAACACTGTGCCTTCCACTTGTGACAACTCCAAGGATCTGCAGACATTGCACAGTGTTGCCCCAGCTGAGAACCAGTACCTTCCATCGAGGCTTTCTAGGTAGACTTTCCCCTTCGGTTTTGCAGTGTTGCTGGTGGCACGTAGTTCCTGGACACCTGTCGGCAGGTCGCTCTAGAAAAGCCACATCACTGAGAGCTCAGGTTGGAACTCTCCTCCTGCTCAGTGGTCTGGCTCCCCTCCCGCGGGCCTCACCTGACCAGCAGGCTGGGTTCTCCTCCGCCCCGTGAGGCAGCCTCTGAGAATCCACCCTGGCAGCCCTGGCTGTCGGCTGTCGGGGGGAGTCGGGGCGCCAGGCCTTGTTGGGCTTCCGGGCCCCTGAGAGCCCATGGGGATTTTGGGCTTGGAGCAGAGCCCAGAGAGGAGAGGCCAAGCAGAGGCGAGTGCAAGGCGGGAACAAGAGAATGCAGGAGCGGGGGCAGGAATTTCCTTAGCTGCCCTGGAAACAGATGCCAGGCGGAGGTGGCAGGGTGGGGCGCAGGGCCGCCTCTCCACGCCCCTCAACCTGCCCTCCCTCTCGCCCCACCTCTGCAACCACCACCAGACCATAGTTTTAAGAGGGCTCCGGTGGAAGGGAAGTGGGGTTGCTGTGACATAGGAGCAAAACCTGCTTTCGTGAGCACATGTGACAGGAGTACATTCACACGTGGTCTGAGGTTGGTGGGAATGAAGACGGACTAGGTAGTAAGGTCCTTCTGTGATCCGAGTTCAACACCTTCACCTGAGGTCAGAAACCAAGAACTGAGTCCAGGAATCCAGATCACAGGGCTTTTGCTCATAACCCACCCCTGCCTCCAAGTCTTGTTTTAAGATGTAAGCTCATTGAAATGTAACTGAAACATCTCACACCCCAGCCTGTGCCTGTGGCAGACATCAGTAATTGATCACAGAGCTCTTTCCTGCAGGGCCTGGGGGCTCCCTAAGTATCCTTTATCCATACAGCGCTCCGGGCAGTGCACCTCAGTCTGAGGTGACAAGTGTTTGCCAGACCTGCCACCGGCTCAGTCTGTCAGTCTTTCTAGAGACGTGTAGAGATAAGGATCTGGGGACATCTGGGCATTAATTTGAGTATCTTTTGACAGAGGGTGGAAGAAGTATGTCAGGAGTTGGTGCTCTCCCAGGGCTTCTCAAACTTGGACATGGCCATGAGTTTCCTGGGAGAGCTTTCTAAAACGAAGCAAGTCTGGAGCAGGACCTGACATCCTGCCATTCTCACCAGCCCACAGGTGGTGCTGAGGCAGCTGCTGTGCGGACCAGGCAGGGCAGCAAGATGCTCACCCAACCCGACAGTCTGGCATTTATGAAACTGGTTTTAAGAGGGGCAAAGAGTCAGGGCTGCTTCACCATCAACTTGACTGTCGCTCGGTGCAAGGCTTGCATTAACCTTTGCTCACCCTTCCGTGTCTCTCTCTCCTGACTGTTACCGCTTGCTTCCCCCCCTGCACCCATCTTACATCTGCCAACCTGAGGCATCTCAGAACTGATTATCCACTCCAAACCCGGGGGGTTCAGATCCTGACTACGTGAAAGCGTGCTTATATGCCTTCATGTTTCTGATCCTCCTGGAACATTCTTAAAGATCCTGCTGGAGGTCTCACCCTGCTGAGAATGAAACCCTAACCAAGGACAATAGAGGAGGGTGGGTAGTCCCTACAAGGTCCCTTTCCTGTGATCAAAACTTATTTCTGTAAATCCTGCTGTTGGAGGGAAAACTAACCGAACTTTGCTTGGCCTGTATGGCTGAAGAGACAGCTGTGGGCCTTCCTGTGAGCGGCACCCGAGTTGAGAGAAATTGAAAATCTAGCTTGAATAATAGAATAGAGGAGGGTGGTGGGGAGGGGGCTTCCCCCTTTTCCCTCAGGAATTGAAACAGCTCACCTTACTCCGGCATAATGCTATTGTCAAATGGAAGGCGCTGTGAGTAATTAGTAACGTAATTAGCCGGGCGTTTCTGCTTCCCCTGTCCTCCATGGAAACGCAGCCCTCGTCTCCACTGCCCTTTGCAGCACAGGACGATCTTTAACAAGGAAACTTTCTTCGTCTTTTCCTTTTAATGAACTAAGAGAGAAGAGAAGAACGTGTGCAGGGTCCTTTAGGTTGACACATAAACACCAGCTTTGAGGAAAGATAACATGAGGAAGCAGATAGCCTGGCTGAGGTGAAGGCTGTTGTCGCTGCGGTTGTAATCATCACCACCACCGTCGTCAGTAGTAGTAGCATCGTTTCTTAGAACTCACTTGTTCTTTCCTCCAAGTTCGTGAACTTGCTCTCTGACAGTTTTTTCATGAGACACGGGCAAGCCTGGGGCATTGCAGCTGATTTTACAGAGCTTGTAAGTCAGTTCCTGGACGCATCCAGCCTTCCCTGGTAGGAAAAGGAGAGGTGTGGATGAAGTCACAGAAGTTCTGGCCTCTTCCCGGGGAGGAAGCTGGCTTTTGTCCATAAAACACCGTTGGCATCGATGGGCACCCAGTGAATGGTGACTCCGTGAGTGGGGACAGGTCTATTCGGGTCATATCAAGGTGGGATAAAATGGGGCCAGGGACTGATTACTGAGCACTTGGACAAGAGCTTCCCCAAGGCCTTTATACACGTGAGCTCTTTGAATTCTCGCAGCCTCTCGAAGAGACAGGTCTTATCACAGTATATCGAGAAGAAACCTGAGTGTGGGCATGCAGCTGGTAAGTTTTTGGATCGGGGATTCCA
This sequence comes from Craseonycteris thonglongyai, assembly GCA_004027555.1. NCBI lineage: Eukaryota > Metazoa > Chordata > Mammalia > Chiroptera > Craseonycteridae > Craseonycteris > Craseonycteris thonglongyai. The sequence continues at coordinate 47,972 of PVKE010000490.1, read as the reverse complement.
ACTTAAATTTCATTGTCACCAAAGTCCTTGGTGTAATGATGATCCCAGTGCAGCAGAATGATGAGCATGATTTTTTAGGCTCACCTGTCTCCCATAGGCTTGAGGGGGACCCAAAACTTCTCTCTCCTCACTAGATTCTCCTCTGACTCTAGGTCTCACTAACACTCTTGGATCAGTCCTGATGTGCCTTCTTTCTTTTTTCCTATTTTCTATTTGACTTTCTGACTCCCTGGGCGGTGGGACGTGGTGAGTGGTGGGGAGGTAGGGGGGAAGGGGTTGCAATACAGTAAAAAGACAGCAGACCTTGGAAGCCCATGTATTTAGATGTGACTCTAAGCTCTACTTCACCTGAGGCGAATTCATGTTTCTGATTTTCTATAGTTTATTCTGTTCAGTGGGAATGAAAGCATGGATGGCCACAGATTGATGATGGTTCAGAGTGGCTGGACAGATGGATTGATGAATTCAAAAGAAATAATAGGGAGATGGTGGGCAAGAGGGTAAGACATGTTGAGCTTAACATGCATAAAGGGGTAAGAGAGGTTTTTTTCAAGGCACTGCGATGCCGCGTCTTTGTATTGGGATGAAAGGACTCAGGAGTGAAAGGCAGCAGAAAGGCGAGGTCAGACGACAGTGTTTTCTCTCAGGCGTGCAAGCCAAATGCTCCTTAAAATCCAGTTCCATGCGCAGAGGCCTTTGGAAAACGTAATCTGCTCGTGTAGCTTCATATATGTAAGAGCATGTTGAAGCCTTTGAGAAGTCTTATGGAAACTTGTTTTATGATAATAATAATTATTATTGTTTAAAATGCAGTGATTCTGAAAAATTTGCTCATGGAGCCTGTTTTTCACGTATTCAAGAGGCATTACGATATGTGGAGTTTGCATTTTGTAGATTACAGAGCACTCTCATGGTTGTACCATTTGTGTGTGTGGGTGGTCACTAATAGTCACACACATGCTCCGGAGGCATCCCCCAAACGGTTGTGCGAGAGATTGAGGACTGGTAGTACTATCTCCATTTCACAGAGGACCGAGCTAAGTTCACACAGCTTATGACAGATGAGCTGGACTTTGATCCAGGCTGTGCAATGCCACGTTGGTTCTCTTAGAACCACACACACTCCCCGCCTGCAGCGACACAAGTCTTTGGTGGCAGCCCAGTTGTGTCTCGCTGCCAGATCTGTTGAAGCAGGTCTGGGTGGCGGTGCGCGTTCCACATTGTGTATGCAGAAGGGCTGAGAGCACTTCCTAGCCTGGCTCACAACTCTTCAGCAAAGGGTAATGGAGTAAGAGAGAGCGAGCGTGCTAACGAAGGCGGTGATGACAGCATCCAGGACTTGTAGAGCACTTTGTGGTGTTATGAGTACTTGGACACATGGCATTCTTTCTGATTGTCGCAGCAGCCCGATGCCATCAACGTCTGATGAGGAAGAAAACCGCAGTGCAGAGAGGTTAAGAATAGAGCAAATCTCACACAGCATGACAATGGCGAGCTAGCCCCCTGGTTCCGCCGCCTCTTAGCTGACAGTGTCGAGTATTTGGGTTGGCATCCAAGAGAGAACATGTTGCAAACCAAGCCCTCTCTTGCTGGTGTCCACTCTTCCTCTAATCCTTCGACTTTGGTTCTTTCCTCCTTCCTTCCTTTATAATGAAACTTTCCACATATGTACGGAAATATGCAAAGGAAAGAGAGCAACCACCCGTAATTGATAACCACTGTGTGTATTTGCTCCTAGTAATCATGTGATGCACATTTGCCTGTCATTAAATTTTCTCAAAAGCATAATTTGAAACATGGGCAAAGAATTACATTTTATCCTGCTTGATATAACCCATCTGTTGTTGTCGGACATTTAGAATGCTTTCATATTTTCTGTGATTTAAATAACATCCTACAAACTATTACATATAAGTCTGTGCATTTTTAAAAACGTTCTTGAGATTCTTGAGTGAAACTTTAGAGGCAAAAGATTTCCAGATATTTAAGACTTTTGATAGATACTTCATACTGCCATTTGGAAAAGATTTTACCAATTTTACAGCTACATAAGCAACTATTTTTTAATTTTCCAACACTTAGTATTATAATTCTTCTTGACCTTTTAAAAATTAAGAGGAATATATATATATTTTTTTTGACAGAGAGAGAGAGAGAGAGAGAGATACAGAGACAGAGGCGGAGAGAGAACTGAACTGGGGGAGCTCCCAGTTCAGCATATGGATCTGCAGGGGCCGGGGCCGGGGCCGGGGCCGGGGCCGGGATTCGATCCTCGGTCCCCAGGGTCCCCAGTGCTGCAAAGTGAGCGCTTAACCCACTGAGCCATCCTGGCTTTCCTCCAACAGGAATATTTTAATTTTTATTTCTTATATACCATCTTGGATGATTTTTTTTTTTTTGGAAATACTCACTTTTGGTCATTTTTATTTCTTCTTTTCTCAATTTCTTGTGCCAGTCTTTTTCATTCCCCCCCCCCTGCCCATTATTATTTTACTTGGGCTGCGCTTTTCTTATTAATTTTGTAGACATCTTTGTACATTTTTATGTTGCAAGTAATGCTTTCCCCTAGGTTGAAATCATAATGAGTTGACCACCGTGAGCCATGTATTAAATTGATGCGGGAATTATAGGGGGAGAGGTGTCAGCCCAGGGTTAAGAAGAAATCTCCGGTGATGAGTAAGAGTAAGGCAAAGAAGGGATTGGTGGCATTGCAATCACTCCATTTCACAGGGAGGTAAACCCAGACTCAGAGAGGTCCAGTAACTTGCCACAGGTTACACAGCAAAAAGTGTCAGAAATGAGATTTGAATCCAGGTCTTTCTATTTCCTACTTTCATGTTCTTTCTGCTGCATCACAGAGAGAGCTTGGCGTCCCAGAGGGAGGTGATGATCCAAGCAATGTTGCCGATATACGAGGGCTGTCGGGAAAGTATCCAGCCACGTAGCTGTTCTCATATAGTGACAATGGCTGGATGTTTTCGGGACAGCCCTCGTAGATTGGTGGCAGGCACAGAAAATATCAGACAACGAAAGAGACGGGAGGATGAAGAACCTATTAATAATTAGGGGATTAGGAATTGAAGTCCTCAAATAAATACATTCCAAAAAGTGGAGGCAAAAATCTCCATAAAATGGAGGTGAAGTTACATGGACCAGTCACTGTGTTCATCCTCACCTCTCATGACCCAGGATACAACCTTGGGAGCTTTTAAAGCCACTCTTGGCTTTCTTTGGGCGAAGCTCTCTAAGATTCACTCTTTTAAGAAGACAGACATGGAGTAACCTTTTGGGCAATACCATTTCCAGTATTTCATATTCCCACTTTTGCATCTCTCTCTCTCTCTCATATCTCTCTCTCGCATACACATTTGTATTTTTATTTATTTTTCTTAAACTGCTGAGTCTGATAAATTAGGGCTATTAAGAGACAGGAGACTGTTTGTTATTCTGTCCTGGGTTACTATTTTAAGGGCTGAAAACACTCATAAATATATGGATGCTTGGACTGTAAATGGATACATTTTAGCCAGTGAAAAATTCATTTTCTCTAATACATGTTTTTAAAGTGTCCTGCTGAAATTCTGCACAATATCTCACCATGATCTTCCACTCTGCCTCCCATTTTTACCCGATAAGAGCAGATTTATCATTGATGCGGTCCTTTTCTTTATGCCATAAATAACAGCTGGGGAGGAGAACGTCTCCCACAGCACAGCAGTGTCAGCCTTTAACCAGCTTTGGAATTTATTATTCAGCCTTCTTGGGATGGGAGCCAAAAGTGCCTGCGTTGCCCATCCATTATCTGATGGCCTTCCTGGCTTGGGACAAAGGCTCTCCAAGTCTGAGCATAGAAAAATGTACATCTGATTTCAGCCTCACTTTCTAATGGGAGGTGGCATGATGGGTCGTTACACATCCCGGCTTATCTGGGGCAGTCCCGCTTTTTGCTGAGGGTCCCAGTGGGAGTGACCTCTTTTACTCTCAAAAGTGCCCTGGTTTGCATGATGAATTACATGGTCACTATAGATGAAGGCTTAGAAACACAAATGCCCACTTTGCCTCTTATTTTTCTCCTCCCCCCTTCCCTGTCAGATGCTCGCTCTGTGTATTGAAACATTTTCCTTCCATCAACCACTCATCAGTCAGGGGAATTAAAATCAGAGGTAACATCTGCAGGCTGGCCAAAGAGGAAAAAAAAAAAGGAAAAGAAACAAAGAAACAAATGTGATTTTAGTTCCCTCCATGTGCAAGGCACTATGCTAGAGGCTTTTCAAGAAAGTCGTGTGCTCAGTCTCAGAACAACCCCATGAAGTACTCTAATTCATCAGTACCCAAATGCATAGTTTTTTCATTCACTGATATCAAAATTGGGCTGTGCCTTATCATTGATGTCGCCTTATCATTGCTGTTGGCCACGTAGCAGGGTGATGTAGTAGTTGCCATTCCTCCACGTACCAGCATCAAAACTCACAGAATGGGCGTCAGCAGCCTGAAAGAAAATCCTAGAAGCAGAACATCTATTTAGTCCCCAGAAATCAAATGACTGTGGAGAAAGGGGGACAGAGTTGAAAAATCAGAGGTATTTAGCAATATTGCGGAAGTGGATGTTAAGTAGGCTAGTAATCACACACTGCAAAGCCAGATTAGATGCTCAGCGAACATGACTTGTGGTTCTTTTAAGGATTCTTTTAAGAAATGGTACGTCACCAATCATCTTGATACAGGGGCCATATTGTTTGGGAAATTACCCGTCTGAAGATTTTGAATCACAAAGTCACTCTGAATATGAAGAAGGTTTAGAACTACTTCAACCAATTCAATTCATTTATAGTTTTTCCTTTTTTATATGTGCCCAAGGGTGACGTGGGGGTAAAATCTGTGGCAAGGAAGTCTAAAAGAGCTTTTAAGCTCATTCTGAAATTAAAACTTCCAAGAGATTCAAAACATCGGGTCAAGGTTGTTTGGAGGCATCCTTTCTTAGGGACATAGAACACGGGTGTTCTACAACTGATGGTGTCCTATGGCGATTAAACATGGGGGGAACTCGGGAGCCCATTTTAGTGTCCCATCTCACACGGTGGCTTGCTTTCCCTAAGGTCATGCAGTTAGCTGGTGGTGGGACTGGAGTAGGGATGGAATGACTCAAAAATGGATTTAAATAACAGTCATGGAGTTGCTACAAAGTGCCAGACAGTGTCTGGGGCGTTCAGCAGTAGGGAACATGCACTGGCTCTGCCCTGCCCGAGCGTCCAGTCCCGGGAGTACAGGGGACATGAGGGGACAAAGAAGCAGATGACTATGGTGCATCCTGAAGGGTCTGATGGTAGCAGGAGAGCCCGCCCTTGCCCTGGGGCAGCCTCCAGCAAGAAGGGGCTCCCTAGCCACGGCCTGAAGAGCCGGGGAGTCGGGGTGGGGGGTTAGTAAACAAGAGAAACACGGGAGGTAGGGCGTTCCACGCAGCAGGACAGCAAATACACGTACCTGGTGACTCCGCCAGCATCCTTTCTGTGAGGAGGCCACTCTGCCCTCCTGGGTCATTAGCAGTGATCGGTCAGCACTGCACCCTGTGGCTGACAGCAGCCGCTCTCCTATGGAGAAGGGAGATTAACTTCCCTGTCTACTGGTTATTGGGACAGCCCTCCGCTCCCCAATCCTCATGGAAGTAGGAGGTCAGGACTAAAAACTCCAATTTTAAAGTGAGACAAAGCCACGTTCAAAGCGCTCGCCTGCTGTGCCCAAGGTCAGACAGGTAGTAAACGGTGGAGGTAAGACGTGAGCCCCCGATGGGCCGGAGTCCAGGTGAGAGTGTGTGCCTGTCCGTCACACTGGCCACCACTTCCAGGGCCAGAGAGGAGAGTCAGGGTCTAATTATACAGGTCCCCCCACGTCCACCCCCTGGTGTTTTGGGGTAGGGAGGAAAGTAGAGGCCCTGCAGGTGGACAGTGACCTGCCCAGGTGACACGCAGCCAAGGACAAACCAGGCACTGGGCTGTCAAGGCGCAGCCTCCTCTCCGCTCACTCACGCGTCAGTGCTTCTGTCCGTGTGTGTTTGAGATGGTCCCACCAGGGCCAAGTGCAGCTGGAGAGCCATTACTTGGTGATGATCAGGACGGGCCGAGGGGGTTGTCTGCTTCTTTGTGTGAACCTAAAATGCCTGCTTTCTGAACGGAGCCTTAACTCTGGGGTTCGCCTGCAGCTTTTTACCGTTTCCCCCCCTCTTTAAACGGTCTGGACCTTGCTCACGGCAGGCCTCGGGTTGGCCTGTTTGCTTTCTTTCTAAGGAGCATCTGTCTCTGCCGCAACCCTGGAGACTTCCTCCCTTAGAGCCCCAGCCTGCAGCTGCTTTTAATTTCAGCGCCATCAGCCGCCAGCGGATCATCCTTGGCGACGCAGGTGCAAAGGAGGCAGAGTTTGTCTCTTGCTCCTGCCCAGCTCCTCTCAGTAACTTCTCTTCCTTAAAAACTCACATCACACCTCTCCTCGGGGGCGGCAGCCTTCCCCGGTCAGCACCGACTCTGTTCAGGGAGCTCTGGTCAGGCTCGCCTGGGCCCTGTGACCTTGTGCCTTTTGGCTTTGCTTCTGCAGCAACTGGCCATGCACCCGGCCCTCAGGAGATGCCTGAGAAATACTTGTTGAACAAATGAAGGCATGGAGGAATGAAGGAACAAACCGAGCAAGGCTGGCATTGTTGTGAGTACAACTGTCCAGCGGCAGGGTGGTGTTGGGGTAGGGAGATGCCAGCTGTCTTATCACAGAACATTGTTTGGAGTTGCTTTTCCTGTGTGAAGATGGTTGCTGATGGTACAACTCAGGACATCTCCGTTGGACTGTCTATACGCCCCAACTCCTGGGCTGGGCACAGTTCATGCATTATGTCCTTCACAGCCTTGACGGAGGCATTTAAACCCTGCTTGCTGGGACGACATTAAGAATTTGGTTCTGGGGAAGCTGGGATGGCTCAGAGGGTTAAGCGCTTGCTTTGTAGCCCTGGGGGCTAAGGATCGAATCCTGGCCCTGGCCCATGCGGACCCATGTGCTGAACTGGGATGTACTCCCCATTCGGAGGCCCCCAGTTTGGTTCTTGCCCCTGGGTTTGGTCCCTGGCTCAAGGGGGCGTGCCTCCCATGTAGGAGGCCCCCGGCCCAGTTCTGGCCCTGCGTGGCCCCTGCCCACCTGTGTGGAACAAAACCATGTTGAAAGCTGATGACGTACAACTATGGAGACTGTTCTGGGCCCTCCCCCTTCTGTTTATCTCTGTCTGTCAAGATCAATAAAATAAATCTTAAAAAAAAAAAAAAAAAAAAAGAATTTGGTTCTGTCCTTAGCTCCCCTTGCACCATGAATGAGGAACCTCTTTCTTGTCCCAGGGACTGGGCTTCCTGCCGGAGGTGTGGTGTTGAGGCACAGACTCGGGGTCCCGGCCTTGGGGGGCCTCGTACAGTAGTGAAGCTAGCCACTCGGCATTCCCGGGGCAGAGGCCTGGGTTTCTGTGGGAACGCAGTGTCGAGGCCCCTGAGGTGCACGTGTGTCGTGAGGGAAGGCTTCCCGGAGGAGGTGGCACTGAGCTCCAGGACGCATGCCGTGAGTCTGCAGGAGGCAGGAGAGGAGTGCTCGGGTTGCCTGTCATTGCACAACGACTGCCCCGGTGGTGGCGAGCCCCTGCTGTTGGATCACAGCTCCCAGTTCCGTGAGCCGAGTTGGGATCCGGCTCTCTGGGTCCTTCTTCTCCCTGCGGTGTTAACTGAGGTGCTTTGAGAGGCTTCATCGGGAAGCAGGACTGGTCTGCTGGGCCAGGAGGGCTTCCTTCACGTTCCCAGGGCCTTGGTGGGGACAGCTGGGAATCAGCCTCTCTCCTCTATTGTCTCAAGGACACCCCCATGGGTCCCCTCCTGTCTCTCTACCAAGGCAGCCAGATTTCTTATGAGCCAACTCAGAGCGCCGACAGACAGGGAGGGGGTGGCAGCTGCCGGTTCCTAAGGCCGGGGACATAAGCTGGCCAGGTGTTCCTTCCGCCACACCCCACTGGCCTGGGCGGTCACGGAGCCCGCCCAGATTCTAAGGGAGGGCACAGAGACCCCCACTGGCTGACGGAGAAGGTGTCCAGGAGCCCGCAGCCATCTCTCATGGCTCATCGTGAGGGGCTGGCCGAGGGCGCTGTGTGTGGAGGTTAGAGAGCCTGGTTGAGTGGGGACATCGGCAGTGAGCCTGGGGGCACTGGGCCTGAGACCGTGGGCACCACAGTAAGGGTGGGGGCTTCTGAAAGGCGGAAGTGAAGCAGAGTGGGCCTCCTTGGGACGTGTCCTCAGATCTGGAATTTATCCAGGGGATGACGGGAAGGCGCTGAAGGCTTTTGAGCAGGGATGTGACAAGATTATATTTGCACCTGGTGGCTGGGTGGGGCACCTGGGGAAAGCCTTGCAAAGGGTCTGGTCGGAGCCCCAGACACTGGTGTGGGGGAGGGGATTGAAACCACTCTGCTGAGAGCTGACCGATGTCTTACACAGGAGGGGCAGTAGGGCGAGGAGCGAGGTGGGCTGTACAGGACTCCCACTCCCATGGCCCGTCCCCAGGCTGCTCGGCCTCATAGCCTGCTGTCCTGCTCCTGTCCCCGCTGGGGCAGAAGACCCCATCCTCTGCCACTTCAGACGTCTGGGTGGCAATGTGGGCGCCTGGCCCTGCACACACACAGCTGCAGAAGCAGCTGCCTTTTCATCCCAACATTTCCAACAAGCGTCAGCCAGCTTCCCGTACGTGAAAAATGGGGACGATGATATTAAATGTGACAAACATTTAGCCATCTCTGAAGCTGTGATCTTGATAGCAGTGGGGAGGGAATGATAAAGCGGCAACAAGGGCGGAAATCAGATTTCCTGTTGGAGAGGCTGATAAAACATTTCATTGCTCTAAACAGAGAGTTTGGGCTTGACCTGATTTATTTCAAGCCTCAGGGGCCCATTGTGGAATCCTCAGGTCCAGAATTGGGAGGCCTGGGGGTTTCTGTGTCCCCAAATGGGCCCCTACATTCCTGAGAGGTCATTTTGAGACCCACGGGGCGTGGAGTTGATGCCAGGAGTGTGCTTGGGTTTGAAACCCTCTGGTCACCAATGAAGCTGTTTACCCTCTGAGCTCGTTTCCTTATGTCCAACATAGGCTGACTGATGTCCCATTTAAAACGGGACAGAAAACAACGGTACTGTCCTGTTTCAGATGCTGTGTCCGATCAGCCTAGTCTCACTGGCTGAATTCAAGGTGTCAGTAGACTGACCACATGTACCATTTTGAACGGGACAGAAAACAACAGTACTGTCCCATGTCAAATGGGACGTCCAGTCAGCCTAGTTAAAAATGAGGAGAACAGAATTGTACCTCCCACGGTTGGTGTGAGCGTCGTACGAGACACTGTGGAGGAAAGCTCGGACAAGCACCATCTGATGGACCCTCACAAACTTCCTGTGTGTTCAGTGAGGTCCTCCCCAGTTTAAATGCGAGGGGATGGAGTCTCCCAGGGGTAATGCAGTGTATCCAAGACCGCCCCTGGGGGTTGGTGTTCTGTGACAGTGATGTGAGTGAGACGTTCTCCTCGGCTCTGTAACACAGCTCTTGGGCAGCTGTGAACTTGGTTCAACGAGTATCTTCCTTGCAGATAGAGGTACACACGAATGTGCGGTAGGGAGCTCCCATCATCAGCAGTGTGTGAGCGGAGGCTGTTCAGAACCGTGGCTCAGAGAATGGGTGACTCTTGTGTGGTATCAGAGCAGATGGCTTCTTAGGTACAGCCTGGCTCTGAGAATCTACAAACCCATGAAACGTGTTTCAGGAGCATATTGAAATAACCACAAGGGGCTCTTCCAGTTACTTATGGCCAACCTTTTAACAGAACCTCTGCTTTGTGGCCCAGGTGGCCCAGTGTCAGGATAGACTGGCCCCCTTAGTGGGTGGGGGGCCACGTCTCTGGACACGGCCTGGGCCAGCTGGGATTCCTAGAGCAGGAGTCCCCGACCCCTGGGCCATGGATAGGTATCGGTCTGTGGCCTGTTAGGAACAGGGCCACACAGTGGGAGGTGAGTAGCAGGTGAGTGAACAAAGCTTCATCTGTATTTACAGCCGCTTCCCATTGCTCACATGACTGCCTGAGCCCTGCCTCCTGTCAGATCAGCTGCTGCAGCATTAGATTCTCATAGAGCCTGAACCCTACTGTGAACTGCACATGTGAGGGATCTAGGATGTGCACTCCTTATGAGAATCTAATGCCTGATGGTCTGAAGTGGAGCTGAGGCAGTGATGTTAGCACTGGGGAACTGCTGCGAATAGATGAACATTAGCAAATAGCTTTGGCTGCACAGAGACCATCATACATCAATTCCTTGCAGACTCCTATAAAAACCCTATCAGTGAGTGGTAACTGACAATTAAGCTGCGTCTGGTGGCAGGCTTCATAGTGGCAAGTGAGTTGATGTACTTCAATTGTACAGCTCTATCTGGTGGCAGGCTTTAAGTCAGAATCCAACACCTATTTTAGTCTATGCATGCCCACCCATTATTTTATTTACCACTTCTGTCCATGCTTCTTTTCCGTACTGTGCACTTGTCTAAGATGGAACCGTCTAGTTTCAGGAAAACAAGCCCAGGGATCTCACTGATTCTGCATTACAGTGAGTTGTATAATTATTTCCTTACATATTTCAATGTAATAATAGTAATAGAAGTAAAGGGCATAATAAATGCAATGTGCTTGAATTATACAGAAACCATCACCCCACATTTTGTGGGAAAATTGTCTTCCACGCAACTGGTCCCTGGTACCAAAAAGGTTGGGACCGCTGTCCTAGAGCACCTTGGAGCACAGTAAACGGAGTCACGCCACCCTGCGTATTTATGGGCTTCTGCCCATTCCGTCAGGCCTCTGTGATGGGGCCGAGGTGGGCTCTCCTTGTCTCCCTGGGGTGTATTTGATTTCTCCACCAGCAGGGAGGCCTGAGGAGACCTCACGAATCATCATGCTGTGGAGAGTGACTGACAACAGCTAACTCTCTGAAATAAGCGAGCTGGCCCGGCCCCGGGCTAAAATCACAGCATAATGAAGTGTCTTTGATTTTAAATTCAGTGCCTCTCTCTCGCCTGGATCGCCCACTCTCTCCCCTGCTCCCACTCAGCACAAGTCTGTCTCACTTTAACTGCTTGGTCATCTTGTTTAGGTGTCAGAAAGAACCCAATAGCCAATATTTTCAGCCTTGCAGGCCCTACAGTCTTTGTCACAATCATTTAACTCCACTGCTATTCTCATAAGGAGCGCATCCACTGCTGTGGTGATATGTGAATTAATCAGCATGGCTGTGTTATAAGTACGGCCATTGACCATAAGTAAACACAGCCATAGACAATATGTAAACAAGTGACTAAACTTTTATTTACAAAAGAGGTAGCAGGCTGGATTTGGCCTATGGCATTAGTTTGGCCACCCGTCATTTTCAGCTAGTCCTCAACAAACCAAGAAAAGATAAAAGTCCATCCCGTATGCCAACGCCAGGAACTGTGGGGCTTACAAACTTGCTCCTCAAAGTGTGGTCTCCGACACAGCAGTGTCCGCCTCACCGGAAGCAGGTCCACGGAGATTACAGGGGACGCAGAATCCTGACACTCCCCTTCTCCTCTCCCCCTAGACCTAGCCCCATCAAAGTCTGCATTTAAATGAAGTTTTCCAAATGACTCACATACGCATGGAAGTTTGAGAAATACCAGGTTATAAGGGAGAGTGGTCTTGGGGGTAATGAGTACCACCTGTGTTTAAATTCTCTGCTTTGTGTCATTGTGGTTGCTGATTGTGGAGTTGAGATAGAGAAGTCATGCTACAAACATTTGGACCCTGCCAAGGGGATCCGGGTGGAGAGGGTAATTGTAAAACTTTCTGGTAACTGTGGTGATGACAGCTAATCTTTGGAGTCTTTGGGGTTTTCCAAACTGCTCCAACAGAATCTCATGAAATTCTCACCATACCCCTATGTAGGAAAGACCACAACCCAGCGTAGCTCCAGGGGCACCCCTTCCATGTGGAGTTGTGCAGTGCACGGCCTGGGCAGCTGTCCCTAGTGGCCCTGCCTGGAAGGCAGCCTTACGACCTTGGGTTTTCTGTTGTGGAAACTGAGGACAGAAGCTTTGGAAAAGAGGGAGATGCCAGGGTCTGTTTTGAAGAACAGTTTTGTACTTGTATACGAAAAGGGAAGAGGAAAACAACGTTGACCACACACTGGCCATGTTGAGCCTCCAAATCCTGTGGGGTGAAAGGTCTCATTGTGACTCCCGTGTTCTGCAGGAGAACATGAAGCTAAAGTGGGAGTCGGGATTCACACCCAGGCCCGACTGGCCCCACAGCCCGCAGGTTTCCACAGAGGGTGTCCTCCCTGAACCCCCTCCTCACTTCTGTCCCTTCCCTCCAGGGCGCATGCTCCGCTCATTTTGTGCTGGCCAGAGCATGAGACTGTGGCTAATATTTGAGCAGGTTTAATGAGCCTCTCTGACCCCGAGGCCAACCTTCTCACCATGGCCTTTGGGATTCGAGATGCGGTACCAGCGTTAAAGGGACTATGTAGGTGTCTCAGATGCGACATGCTTGTACAGGAGCAGCTGCCCCATGTGGCCTCATGTGTCAGCTTCAGGTTCTGCTGAAGCTCGTGCCTAAGATGAGACCACAGGAACCTGGCGTGATGACACCGTTATTCAGGGTATCCAAAGCCCCCCGTGTTCCTTTCCAAGCTCTCTGGCATCCTGTGTCATTAAAGGACATTGTTGGTTAATATTTGAGCAGCCACGTGTCGTGTGCGTCTCCCGGGGGCCCCACTTCTCGTCCATTTCCGCCCCCTGCCCCTGTCAGTCCTCCCTTTGGGTCAGCTTCCACCCTCCTTGAGTCCTTCCCCATCGGGTCCACAGAGAGCCCCTGGTTGGAACTGACCCAGAGGCCTGGAGCAGTCTGTGTACAGGTCACAACAGCCGCTGTGGATGGAGGTGAGCTGTTCCCAGCTTGTCCCCCCTCCTGACCCTCATGATCCTGACGACACCCCACAGTGCTCCTGGTGGTCTCAGCCCCCTCTCTGCTTCTCTGTGCTCTGGGAACAGTGCCTTGCTGTTTTATAAGCTCACTTGCAAGGCAGGTCCGCGGAGAGATGTCGTGGCCTGAGCTGGGGGTACCCTTCCTGAACCTCTCCTTGGGCTGAATTTTACTCTGGTCCCACGAGGCAGGAGCCTTGCTTCCAGAATTCCGCCCTGATCAGCCTCAGGCAAACCTCTCACCCTCACGGAACCCTCAGTAGTTTCGTGTTAAAAATGGGGGTGATAACAGGACCTACCTTCAAGGGGGTTATCGTGAGTACTGGCTAAAGTGATTTTCAAATACAAAGTGTCCCAAAAGCGTTTGTGCAGGTTTAAGCTGTAATCACTTCAGAAGCATCAAGGCTATAAACTTACCAATAGCATCGTTTCCAAGTTGGAGTACATTCATTTAAAAAAAGTATTTAGTTCTATGAATTAAAAATTTTAATTTTAATGATTGTTTCAGTCAATATTTGTTGTAGTTAGCCAGAGAGGCTAAAAAAAGAAAGAAAAACTTAAAAAGAGTTATTTTTAAAAACTCACAATCGTGAGTAAATGCAAAAGGAATTTTTTTGTGTGTATTTATATTAATTTCCAGTGAGGTTTTTTTTGTATATTTATATTAATAGCATTTGTTTCTGAAGTTATAAAAGCTGAAAACTGTACTAAAACTTAGTAAGTGCTACACAAAAGTAGCCAGCCCTTCTTTTGCTATTTTTTATCAGTTGTCATTTTATAAATGGATTTATTTTATTGTTTGAGAGAAGGTGAGAGAGAAAGAGAGAAGGGGGAAGGGCCCAGAGCAGTCTCCATAGTTGTACATCTTTAGTTATGACATGGTTTCATTCCACACAGGTGCCTGTGAGGCTGCGTGGGGCTGGAACCGAGCTGGGGGCCTCCTGCAGGGGAGGGAAGAAGCTTCACCACTGGGCTCAGTGGTTCCTAGTGGCGCTGCAGTCCAGCATGTGGGTTTGCACGGGCCAGGCTGAGATTCAATCCCCAGACCTCACAGTTGCAAGGCAAGCACTCAACTTGCTGAGCTCTCCTGGCATCCTCATAGTCATCATTCAATCAAAGCAATCATAAAGGAAATCCTGCTGGGATGTTAGTTACTGGAGACCAGGTGGCTGTGTCCTGTCTGTCACTCTGCTGGCATTGGTCTGAGGCCAGAGGCCTCCCACTTGGCTGTCACTCACTCCTTGGCTCGTGTCTCTCACCAGCTTTCTCCTCACTACAGGAAACGTGCATCCATATTCCTATTAAACCTAGATGTCAGTTCACCCCATCTCCATCCTCCCCCTAAATCCCACTCTGCCCTTGACCCTACTCACCACCATGTCCATATGAGGGCACGTCTGGGTGGAGCGCTCTCAGGTCCTTTCTCATGGCCTGCACACCCCCAGCTCCCTGACCGGTCCTCTCACCTACTTAGTTCCCGTCTGCATTCTGGCACCTCCATGCTCTTGCAGAACCTCCCTCAGGGCATTAACCTCTCCATGGGACCCTGGACCCTCCCCCTGAGGGAGTATTCCTCCTCCTGAAGACCTCCACTCAGCAGGAAGTCTCTAAAGTCCCAGAATTCAGTGTGTGAGAGACTATTAGGAATGCAAGAGAGAAGTTCCGGAGAAAACGTTCTGCTTGTAGCGACTGAGTTTGTAGTTATGTCAGTTCCATGAAATTGGATGTGAAACCAATGAGTTTGTTCCTGATCGTCAGGGCTCCCGGTGGAATCCAGGAGGTGGTGGATAGGCGGGTCTGAATCTTGAATCTTGAAGGCAGACATTACACCTGGGAGGGGCTGGCCAGAGAGAAGGGGAGAAGGTGGAGCCCAGGAGAAACGCAAAATGTGCTTGCCTGGCGATGATTCTGCAAGGACTACAGCTGGGGCCACAGATACCAGAAGGGGACAGGGATTCAGTGGAGCGGCAAGGAGTGGCCGATGCTGGAGAGATGTCAGGAGGGACGTGGACTGATGGAGGTGGCTCCTAAGAGACCAGATGTGACCCTGGAAAGGGCAGTGTCAGGGGCATGGGCGTGATGGCGGGACCTCAGGGAGTGAGGACGGTGACCGTAGCCACGCACTTGAGTAAGCTGGGTCCCCGCAGGTTGTAATGAACAGCGTAGAAGTCAAGGGTGTTGGGAAGGGAGAAATTTTAGAGTCGCTGAAGCTGAAGGAAAGGATAGCAAGGTGCACTGGTTGTGGTTTGAGCTCTGCACACCTCCTGAAGACTGGATGGGAGCTGTGAGAGACCCACGCCTCTGCAAACTTGACCCACGTGGGGTCTTGTGGTACAGAGTTCACAGACATGCGGAAGCCCCTTCAGGACCCCAGCAGAAGCTGATGGAGTCAGGGCAGGGAGAGGGTTCTGGGGGTGCTGGATGGGGGGGTAGGGGTGGGGCTCTGGGGCCTTTCCTTGGTGCCCTCTTCTTTTTCACAAGGACTGTCCCCATTTTACATGTAGAAACACTAAGGCACAGGCTGGGGTTATGGGTTCCTCCACTTAATTCCCTTAGCAGAGGCAGGAAGACCGCAGAAGCCCCGTGAGTTGCCTGGTTGAATTAGCCTCTCATTGAGTTCTCTCTCCTTCTTCCCACGTGTTACAACATTAAATGATAGAATTCAAGCATATAATTTCCTAAACTTACATACGATGTGTCGTAATATGATTTTGTCCCTGGTCGCTGTGTCACCCACAGTGCCAGGGCCCAGATCTGTTATTCACGGGAACTGTCACTGAGTCGGAACCTCGGAGAGGCCTTGGGAGGTCGGCTTGTGCTCAGCGTGCTCAGCTCGGCGGCTCCCGGGTCTGTGAACGGCAAGGAGAGGCCCGGCATTCCCAACCCCCCCACCACGCTTTGGCCCCAGCTTAGAGCCGTGTCGCTTTAATCCATCTCGTCTGTCCAAGGACTTCGAGTCTCATGTGTGCCTTGGACGTGTCCTCCCTCCGATGGCCTGGGTTCTGTTTGGCTGATCACCACACTTGACTGTTCTCGAGAACAAGCGTGAGAGTCAGCATCTTAGAGCAGGAAGACGGCTGGTGTATTATATAATCCCTTAGTTTATCAGTTCATTTCTTCGGTCATTGAGTAGTTGACAGAGACTCAAACTTGCTGTATTGATGGAGAAAACAACAGGTAAGAGAGAAGGCACCTGCCTAAGGGTAGGAGTGGAACTTGGATGCAAACCTGAGCCTCCTCAGTCCCTGGCCCGGGTCTTCTTGTCCTGCCACCAGCTGCCAGGCGCTCTTTGAAGGCAGCGGTGGGGGAGGGAGGCGGCTGATGTTTATCTACGTGATGAATGGGATTCCGGCTGGCAACTTGATCTTCAGCCTTTGCAACTTTGGGAAGCCCGGGATGATCAAAAGAGCGGAGTTTCCTGATGAAAGACACCTTTGGAAATCTAATATTCCGCTCTGCCGGCCTCCTGAGTCCGGGGAGGATGGATGAAAAAGATCTGCTGCGAGCCAGCCTGCCGTTGACAAGCTGATGTGCATGCGTGGGCGCCGGGCTGCCTCTCCACATGCCCACCGGAAGCCGGACAGGGCTCAAGAGCCCGAGAGGCGGGCAGCGCAGCGGTTCTGAGGGCTGGCTCTGGACCCAGGCCTCTGGAGCGGAAGCCCTGAGGGCCAGCTTGACCACTTGATATCCGTGTGACCGGCCAGGCAGAGGCTTGAACACTTCTGGGCTTCCCATGCTGTGCATCGGGGGTAGCTGATCGTAGCTCCCAGGCTGGGGGAGGCGGGAAGAGGACTACGAAGCACTGCGTGGAACTGGGTTGGATCCTCCATAACGCCCGCCTCTGTGAACCACACCATGCTTTCTCTTCCCACATGTGGGATGGACGGAGCTGGTTGCACATGGTGCTACCTTCCTGGGGAGAGATCTCCCTGAACAGCAGGGAGGGGTGGGAGGTGAGGCAGTAGCCCCTTTAGTCTACGTAAGCCCCTGTCTCTTGCTGCCCAGGTATGAACTCAGACCAAGGGAAGGGAGCCCGTCTTTTACTTTTGCTGTTCCCAGTATCGGAACGTGGTAGGTGTCTGCGTGTCAGGAGCCTTGCGGATACCAAGGACGTTGAAGGTGGCTTAGACCCAGAGGTCACACTCTGGACCCAGCTGAGATACACTCTCACTTTCCATTTGGATACTCATGAAAGGCTGGGAGGGTTGGGGGGCAGCCAGGCCTGAGGGGCACAGGTCAGGGGGCCTTCAGAGAGGAGGTGGCATTTGAGCTGACCCTGGGAGGATGCGGAGGCAATTCTGAGTTTCTAGTTCTGTTTGACAAAGACAGGAAAGTCCTTGGGGGAGACTGTGGATGGTGGCTCAGATATGAGAAGGGTCTTGGCAGCTCAGGGAAAAGGGACCTGTGTGTGTGTGTGTGTGTGTGTGTGTGTGTGGTTTGGTTGGTGCAGCAAGATGGGCAGGAAGTCTGGTTGGGGATGGGGCTGGAGAGAGAGGTGGCACAGAGCATGGGACAGGCTTGGCATTTACTGTCTGGAGTTAACAAGTCACTGCAGAAGAAGCGTCTAATCCTTCCTGGGATGGGGGTACTTCTGGGGGGTGTGAGGCTGACGCTGGGAGCTGCAGGCCTGGGCGAGGGCTGGACCAGGCCAGGAGATGAGTAAGTGCAGAATCCCAGTGCTTGTGGACGATGGAGGGCAGATAGCGGAGCAGGCAGCCTTGACCCTCTTCAGCCTCGAGTCAAGGGTGAGGATGGAAGGGGAGCAGTAGGAGAAAATGTGTGGATCCGGGTTGGGGCCAAACCAGCCAGGGCCTTCGAAGCCCTGCAGTTGCTAGGATCCAAGACAGGTCACACACAGGCAGGGGGCCGCTGTGACCCGGATGTGGGCTCACCCCCACCCCACTGACTGAAAGCCGCCTGAGCTGAGGGCTTCAGTGCCCTCTGCACACCCAGCAGAACAGCGCGTGCCCAGCCCTGGCTGCGTGGCCCGTGACCGGGCCGTCTGCTTACCTGGGCACCGAGGAAGCCGGCCATCGCCGAGACCTATACGTGCTCACAGGGCCCCCCTTGCTGGCCTAATGCAGACGGTGGCTCGTTACGTGGAATCCGTTCTGTGCGGCGAGACTATGATATTACCCAGTGTTTATGGATGGCTGAGTCTAAAATATCCATTCCGAGGTCCACTGAAGGATGAAATTCCTTGTTACTTTCATAGATTCTCTTGTCTTATTCCCCTCCTGTGCAAGAACATAAAATATCGATATTTTTAGCTCAGAGCTGGATCATTTTTCTAATCATACCTGAGTAGGAAGGAAGGGCATTTTAGAGGGGAAATGGGTGGTTTGTTTGATGAGACAGCCCCAGGGTGGATGGGCCCCCCAAAACCAACCCCCTTCTCAACCAACGTCTCTATTTGTCATGTTTCAACCTCACCTGGAAGCTGAGAGCTGCAGCCCAGCACGTCTCAGCCACTGTTAATGATTGTGGCGTTCATTAGGACTCCAGACTTAGGCAGAGGCGACTATGTGGCCCAGGCTAGATTCCCCTCCCGCCCCCCAGGAAGAACATGGGGCCGGGGCTGAAGCCTGGAGTCCTGTCCTGTGCTTTCCCCATGGTCAGCGTGTATCCCAATGCTCCATAGTTCTGCACTGAACTGCCTTTACTTCTACTAACCGCACCTCTGCCCCGGGCCCCTGCTCAGCAGGAATGCCACCTCCTTCTATGCCAGACCAGCCTTTCCTGCTGGTCCCGCGTGGGCTTGCCCACCCCTTACCT
Source organism: Craseonycteris thonglongyai (assembly GCA_004027555.1). Lineage (NCBI taxonomy): Eukaryota > Metazoa > Chordata > Mammalia > Chiroptera > Craseonycteridae > Craseonycteris > Craseonycteris thonglongyai. Next base: position 29,156 of record PVKE010000490.1, on the reverse strand, counting down.
TTCTGTCCCGGCCAGACGTGGCGGCATTTATGCACGCTCATGCGCAGTGCTGCCATTGCCTTCTGTCTTGCCAACTTTTGGATCTTCTGTGCACAGTATCACCTGGCACCAAGACTGCATGCTGAACACACACGTGGCCCCACTCAGAAGCGCTTCCGTGAACAGCCCGCTGCACGTACAGACGTCAGCCCACATCAGCCGTCGCCTTCTGCCCATGTGGACATCACTGCGGCGTGTTCTGCCCACGCCTCCCACTTAGAGACGACAGCGTTACAAATGATGACGCAGCCCACTCCTGGGCAGCGGTGGGACTGCCTGTGGCTGGGGGAGGGGGGGCGAGGCAGACGCAGTGCTGGCCCTCTTGGGCATACAGTTTGGGTGGAAGCAGCCAATTAGAGTGTGGGTGGGTGGCAGAGTTCCAGGGCAGGGAGGACGCTGGCACTACGGGAGCCCAGGGCAGGGCTTCTCACCCATAAGGGAGATTCTGGGAGCGCGTTTTACACAGAGACCTGGAGTGCAGGTAGGGGCTCCCCAGGCCGCAGGCAGGCGGGCGGGTCCCAGGCTTGGGGACACAGGCAGGAAGGAGGGGAGATGGGGCTGGAGGCTGTAGCTCCTTCGACCTGGGTGGCTATGGGCACCCAGCTGGGTCTGCCCCGCCTTCGGATGTTGTCCCCACCCTCAGTGTGGCGATGGAGGCCCAGGAGAAGCCCTCTGCTCTGGGGCTAGGGGCGCCAGCTCACACAGTACCCCACCTGCCTGATGAGGGAGCGTCAGGGGTGTCCTCCTGCTCAGCCCCAGTTCTTTGTTTCCTGTCACCTTCTGAGTGCTGTCCGGGCAGCAACCCAGACCCCTGTGGACTCCTAAGGCCCCCTTGGACCCCCGGGCATCGTGGCATTTCGGGGCACTTAGGGGGCCGAACACCGCTGGCTGCTGATGCAGTTTTCCATCTGTCACGACCTCTCTGAGACTTTCAGCTTTCTCCCTTAGAACGGGGATAACATGCCCACTTCCTTGGCTTGTTTTGAGGGTGAAATACAAAAGCCTACGTAATAGCGGCCCCTTCTAGGGCTTCACGCCCCCATGGTTTTCCCTTCCTGCCCTTGGCAGGTGGCCCCAGAACTCACGTCCTGCTCGCTTGACATCAGCGAGTTGTAGTGCAAGCACCTCATGTCACCACCATGCCATTCATGTGGGCCAGGATATAATACCCGTTTTACAGACGCAGCAACTGAGGCTCAGAGAGGTAGCTTGCCTGGCACGGAGTCCCAAACTCGTGAGCAGGGAATGGTGCCCCGGCCTTCTGCTATGTGCTACCTCCTGGCACCTCCCCTGGGCCGTCGTCGGTGGCTCCGTGGGTGGGGGCTGGCAGGGGCCACCGCTCCTGCTCCTTCCAGTCCTTTTTTATTAGGGTGCAGTTAGCAGCTGGCACGTGACACTGGGCGAAAGAAACTGTTGGAAATGACCATTGTGGGAAAACCGGAGGGCGGTTCTCGACCTCACGCCCTAACGAAAGCCCTTCTCTCCCCAGGGTCTTGTTTAAGGTGGAGGAACACATGCAGGCTCCTCGGATGCACGCGGCCTTCTGGGTTCAGCGAGCAGGTAAGGGCTGCTGTCTGTTGCATTAAACAGCCCCGGGGCCCGGGATGAGGCGGCACCAGCCACTCAAGGTTCCGTTTGGAGAAAGGCTGCAGCGCTTCCCCCGGGAAGTCCCGGGTGGTCGGATCAAAGTCTCGGCCCGCTGCTTTGGCACAGAGAGGACGCCGCAGGGGTGCAGACTTGGGAGAGGTGCCTCTGAACACAGGGGTGCTCCCCCTTGGCTCGTTTCACCCTCTACGACACCTGCGGGGCCGTGTAGATGAGCACACCGAGGCTCCAGGGGGCTAACGACTTTGCTCAAGTCACTCAGATGGTGAGTGCTGGAGTCTATGCTCTCACCGAGGTCTGTCTAAACTCAGTCCTGCGTTCGTGTGCCTCTTCCTGCTGGGCGGCGTCCCAGGGGCACACTGTGGGCTGGAAGCAGGAGCCCGGGCTGGACGGCTGCCAAGGGACTGGCAAAACCCAGAGCCCTCACAGGGGAGGGGCCCAGTGCCTGCTGCCGCTCTCTCTGTCTGTCTCACGCCTGTCATTGTACCCATTTCACAATGCAGGAAGCTGAGGCCAGTGTGGAGTGAGGAAGCAGTGAGTACGTTTGGTGGGCGCTGGGCGGTGGCCCTCAGGTGACAGGTTAGCACTGGGAGGTCCCCTCCATGGTGACCTGCAGGCTGCAGGGTGAGACATGTGAGGGAGGTGGTGAGTGTCTATGATGTAGACTAGGGAACTGAGGTGGCGGATCAGGGACTCAGGCACGAGGCTGGTGTGCAGGACAGGAGTGCATTTCCTAGGAAGGGACAGTGAAGGTGAGGGGACAAGAGCTTTATCTAAGTCGGCAGCTCCCCAGCACTCTGTCTGGGGCATGGGGTGGAATGTGGCAGGGGCTGAGTTCTCAGGAGGAGGCTTGGGGTCAGGGCCTACCTGCAGGGCTGGGACGTCAGACCACTGTGAGGCCAGCACGTGCGTGGCCCGGTCTGGCCTTTCTGGGGGCGCATCGGCCCCGGCTGCAGGCAGGGGAGGCAGCAGACAGCGTTACCTGCTCACCAGCCTTCTGTTCAGTTTGATGTCTCCCCGCCTCCTGCACAGCAAGACACCTGCCCCACTTCAGGGCTGGACAGCACATGGACTGAAGCACCCTTAGCGCTTCCGGGAGAGTGTTGCCTCGGGGGACAGGGACGGGGAGGGCAGGAGGAAGGTGAGCTGGCCCCCACACAGCCTGGCTCAGCCCTGAGCAGGCTCCCCGCCGTTATGGAAAGGCTTCGCCTGCCTTTTCCTAGGGCTCTGGCTTTTCCCCGCTCATCACAGACTGACCCGGTGTCTCTGTCGTCGGGAAGAGAAATGCACAAGACATAAGAGGATTGGGGACTAAGAGACAAGGAGAGCAGCGAGGCAGGAGGATCAAAGAGTGGCAGACGTCACCAGGGCTGAGCACCTCTGCCCTCAGCCAGTGTGGAGCAGGCTCAACCCTCAGGATTTCAGGCAGAATCTATATCTGAGCCATGAGAGATACAGTTTCTCTGTACTTATACTTGTATGCTGCAAGTAAGTGCTCCTCACCCACTGTGCACGTGGCCCTGCCATGCGAGGGAGGGGATTGGCAGTGGGGTCTAGATGGGGGTGGAGGAGGTGGCATTGAGCCAGCTCTGCGTTTCCTTTGTGAAAGGGTCTTCCCTCCCATCTAGGCCACGCCTTCCTGCCTGGTTCTGGCTCCCATGGATTGTCACTACCCTAGGATCGTCCCTCTTCTGACCATCCCTCTGCTTCTCTCTCCCCAATGTCTTCTTTTTTTTTTTTTTTTAATTAATTAATTTATTTAGTCAGAGAGAGAGATACAGAGACAGAGAGAGAACTGAACTGGGGGAGCTCCCAGTTCAGCATATGGTTCCGCACGGTCCGGGGCCGGGATTCAATCCTCGGTCCCCAGCGCTGCAAAGTGAGCACTTAACCCCCTGAGCCATCCCGGCTTCCCCCACAATGTCTTCTCTCTCTCTCTCTCTCTCCTCTCTTCTCGCCCTCTTCCTCCCTCAAAATAGCTCCCACCACAACCTACAAAAGTGCTGAACTCAATCCACATTCATCAATAGCAGTTACCATCACTGTAACTGCCAAGCCTTGGATCCGCCTACTGCCCTTGGAGGCTACCCTCCGCCCCATTCACTTCCTGATCAATCATCTTACAAGAATGACCCACGTTCATGTGCCCTGTCATATTCCATTTTATTCGTGTGTTCCTGTCACTTTTGCCACCCCACCTCTACAAAAGTGGTTTTCTGCGGATACCAGGGGACCACTTCAGAGTCATATCCTAATAACTCATGATTTCTCATCCTACTTGACAACACTAGATGCTGTTGACCATAGTTTCTGCTCTCTACCCCTCCTTTGAATGCGGTGAGACTCCTCCCTTCTGGTCCTACTACATCTCTGTTTACCCCCTTGGTTTCTTCTTCACTCCTCATCTCACTGTGTGTTCTGCTTGAGCAATCTCCTGGCATGTTGTGGCTTCACCCACCATCTGCCTACACGTTCATGACACCAAAATATCTTTCTCCCGAGCACCCCACAGAACTTCCTATTGAAATGTGGATGCCCGGGAGCGGCAGTGATTGCTTTTGGTGAGTCGGGATTAGGGACCAGGAGGTGAACTTTTAAGAAATATTCTCTTAGCAACTTTCTGGGTGTTTCAGAAAACTAGGTTGGTACAGGAATCAAATGAATGGCTGTGAGCATAAGCGAAATGGTAGCCTTTCGATTCAGTTGCAGTAGGAAACAGAATTAAATTAGAAACTCATGGCCATATCGTTTCATTTGAACAATTCCTAGCCTATTGCAGGAGCTTAATAAATGTCAGCTGACTCTATTGTTAATGAGTTAGTTGTGCATATGTTCTTTAGTTTCTCTTCTAGCAGATGAAGTTACGAGAATACATCTCTTATTGTTCTAAGATTTTGAAAAAGGTCAATGAGCAGAATATTATTTATTGGATAACAAAGAGCATGAAGGAATGAGATCATTAATTAGCAGAAAGGAGTCGAGCTGCTGCCGCTCGCAGCTGCTCATCCATCGGCATTGTGTTTGTGCCCCTGTCTTGCCTTTTGTTTCCCCAGCCGGGCACCGTTAGTTCTCAGCTTAGATGAGTATGTGCAGTCTATGTGAATCTCAAAAGTTAGTTGATAAAAAAATCAGTTCAATGTAGAATCTCATGTGTCTCCAACAAGGTCAAGAAATACCTTTCAGTTTATGAGCCCAATTGGTGGCATCTAAAGAGTCCAAGGTCAGTGAAGGCAGTGTATCACCAGGCCAAAAAGGCAAAATCATTTTTGAAATGCCCTTTAAAAAAGATTGAGATATAATCGATATAGAGCATTATACTAGTTTCAGGTGTACCACATAATACTTTGATATTTGAATACTATATTGCAAAATGATCACAATAAGTCTAGTTATCATCCATCACCACAGTCATACTTTTTTTTTTCTTGTGATGAGAACTTTTAAGATCTGTTCTCTTAGCAACTATACAATACCATCTTATTAATTGTAATTACCATGCTGTATGTTACATCCCCATGATTTATTTATTTGAGAACTGGAAGTTGTACCAGTTGGTTGACTTCCTTTACCCATTTCACCCAACATGCATCCCCTACCTCTTGCAGCCACCTGTCTGTTCCCTGGATCTACGAGTTTGGTTGTTTTTAGATTCCGTGTACAGGTATGATCATATGGTATTTGTTTTTATTTGACTTAATTCACCTAGCATAATACCCTCATAAGGAACTTCAGGGTTCATTCATGTTGTTGCAAATGACAAGATTTCTCTTTTTATGACTGTGTAATTTTCCATTGTATATGTATGTGTGTACACATATATAGATATGTGTGTGTATATGTATGTGTGTGTATGTATGTATATATATATATATATCACATTTTCTTTATCTAGTCATCTATTAGGTTGCTTCCTTATCTTGTCTATTGCAAATAATGCTGCAGTGAATGTGGGTGCATATATCTTTTCAAGTTTGGTAGTGTTTTTTGTTTCCTTTGGATAAATTCTCAGAAGTAAATTACTGGGTCACATGGTAGCTCTATTTTTAATTTTTAAAGGATCCTCCATACCATTTTCCATAGTGGCTATACCAATTTACAATCCCACCAACAGTGCACAAGGGTTCCCTTTTCTCTACATTCTTGTCAATAGCTTTTATTTCTTGTCTTTTTGGTAATAGGCATTCTGATAGGTTATGTCTCATTGTGATTTTGATTTGCATTTCCCTGATTATTAGCAATTTTGAGTACCTTTTCATGTACTGGATGGCCATTTTTATACTGTCCTTGGAAAAGTTTCTATTCAGATCCATGTTTTAATCAGATTGTTTTGGTTTTTTTGCTATTGATTTGTATGAGTTCTTTATATATTTTGCATATGAGCCCCTTATCCGATATTTCATTTGCAAATATTTTCTCTCATATGGTAGGTTGCATTTTCATTTTGTTGAAGATTTCATAGGATGTACAGAAGATTTTCAGTTTGATATAGTCATACTTGTTTATTTTGGCATTTATTGCCTTTGCCTTTGTTGTCAAATCCAAAAAAAATCATCTCGAAGACCAATGTTGACAAGCTCACTACCTCTTTTCTTCTAGGAGGTCTACGGTTCCAGGTCTTAGTTGCAAGTCTTTAATCCATTTTGAGTTAGCTTCTATGGTAGAAGTCAGTTTCACTCTTCTGACGGTGGCTTCCGGTTTTCACATCCCCATTTACAGAAGAGATGGTCCTTTTCCCATTGTACATTCTTGGCTCCTTTCCATTCTTTCTCACTCAGGGCTCAGTGAAGTCCTCTCCTTTACTTACGCAAAAGGGAGCAAAGGAAGAGACAGATGTGTGGACCAAGGGCTTGAGTGCAAAGCAGGGCACCCCACCCTGGAGTCTGTTGTAATGAAGTCAGTGAGAAGCAAATCAAGTCACCCTGTAGGGAAAATGGGAAAAGGGAGTCAGGGCATGGGGCCACTGCGCCCTGATGTCCCGCCGTCTGCAGGGATGACCGGTGGTTTGGGCCTAGTTTTCCTTGCACGCGAGGAGGGCTGGAGACGGCAGGGCTTTGTATTGTCTCAGCGCGTGGCATGTGGGTGGGCAGGAAAGACCGAAAGCGCACCTTTTACCTTGGGGGCCCTTCTCCGGGGGCTGCAGCAGAACCGTGCAGCTGCTGGGTGCTGTTTGGAAGAGGATGTCGTGCGTCCCAAGTTTCATTTGATGCTGCCTCTTTGTTCTCACAGCGCTACTGTTTTACGAAGGACTATTCGTAGAAATGCCGGATGTGCTAAAAAGCTTTGAAATGAGACAAGTGGAGAGTCCATGGCCTATTTGGAAATCAAGATTCTGTTAAATTTATTTTGAAAGAGCCTAAACTGCCATTTCCCTGCTCTTGGCATAATCTCTTCATTTTAATCTCTCTCCCTCTCTCATTCTCTCTCTCATTCTCTGTCTCTCTCGTTCTCCCTCGCTCTCTCTCATTCTCTCTCCCTGCCCCTCCTCCCCTCCTTCATCCGTGCTCCCAGGTGTGCAATGGGGAACGTGACTCTTGACTCTGTCACCTTTGTCCCTTGAAAACGTGGCCTATGCCTGCTGTCTCTCCGGAAACCTTTCAGGTTTGTCGCCTGAAACCTCTGTGAGTAGCTCAATTACCATTTCTCACCTTAACCTCAAAGTTTGTCACAAAGCCCAAGGTGCAGGGGCCAAGAAAGCTAGTTCAGAGACAGACCGTGGGGACTGCAGCAGGAATATAAATGGGGACTTTTCCTTGTCTTGAGGGCTTTAAAGGTTATCAAGTCCCCTTTCAAATGGAAAGCAGAAATACCAGGGACTACAGTTGTTGAAGGAAAGTTGACTAAAAGTTTAAAGTTGGTCAAGAGGTTTGAGAGAGGAAGCCATTCTCAGTATACAGAAAGGGCACAGTCTGAACTCAGCCAGAAGAGCGAGGGGTGTAGTTCGAACTCCAGCCCTCGGCGAGGTCTGCTGCACTCGTGCCAATCTGCTACTGTCTGGACTGCAGCGGAAAGAGGCTCCCATTCGCTTGCAGGGCGACCGGAGCTGACTGAGGCGCTCTCACTGTCTGGCTGTGTAACCTTGGCCGTGAGGGGCCACCATCTCTCTCTGTGTCCTTATCTCAACAAAGCCCCCTCACTTGAGGTGGCTTTTGTGAGGAAAGCTCGTAGCTCTCTCAAGGCAGGTGACTGTCATTTGCAGCTACTGCTCGTAATGACAGTCATGATAACTCAAAGGCACTTGCTGAAAAACAGTGTCCTCCCTCTGCTTTTCCTGGGCAGCGCCTTGGCCATTTTTGAAAGGCGACTCCTCTGACAAAACCCAGTGCCACCCACAGCTGGCTTCACCTTTTGGCTTGGCTGCCCTTGTCATAACGGGCAGGACTGTGCCCTTTTGCAGTAGAACAGAGCGCCATCTGATCTGATTTCCCTGAGTGCGCCTTTATTTACCCAACACGTGCTGATGTGTTCGCTGGTCGTGGGCGCCCTCCCCCTGCATTTCAAGGTAGAAGAGCCATCACACCTCACGAGAGCTCTCTCAGCTCCCGTGCCACTTAGAACGCGCACGAGTGTACTTGAAGTGTGACCTTTCAGCGCGTCTTTGTCATGCCGTGTCACCCGTACCGAAATGAGATGCCAGCTTCCCGCTGAAAGGAATAGACACGGTTTCCAACCTGAGCGCCTCGGCTGGGCTGGGGACGTCAGAGAGCGCCACGAGAGGGCCAGGCGGGTGGCGGCGGGCCCGGGTCCCTCTGCTGGGAGGTTGCCCACAAGGCCCGCACCTGGCGCGGGAGCACTGTTCTCGGAGCCCTGCCTGGCGTCGCTGTGCAGTGCGTTCACGGCTGCTCGATTTTGTGCAGGGTTGTCCGTAGCACCTAAGTGAGCTGATGTCAGCAGGAAAAGCAGGTGGAGAATGGGTGCATTAGGATCCTTGTCTCTGGGTGCTCAGCACCCGTGATGGGTTCCGCCTGCTCTGTTATCCCCGTTGTGAGAGAAGTAATTGCTCCACCTGCTTTCATCATCGTCACCATCACGGAACCTCTCGTCCACAGGGAGCCTCGCACTGCTCCCGAACATTCAGGTTTTTCACCTGAATGGTGACCCCCTACTCATCACTCAAGCCCCAGCTCAGAAGTCACTTCACTTGAAGCTCCCCCCAGGCCCTCTACCGTGGGAGCACTTGCTCTCTTGTTCCTCACGAGCCCTCTGGGCCTTTCCTTAGGCTCCCACGGGGGTGCTCCCCACACGGAGGGCACTTGGCTGTTCGCAAGTTGATCTCTCCTCTTGGGCTGCGAGCTCAGGGGCAGTGGTGTGGGGTGGGGAGGCACGTCTCATGGGCCTTTTGTCAGCAGCACCTGCCTCACAGTGCTCGGGATATACCTGCTCTTCCGTAGAATCCTGATGAAAACATGAGTGGCAGTTCAGAGATGCTAAAGCTGCTGTGAGATGGGAGGAGCCCGGGGGCAGCTGTGCCAAAAGATACCGAGAGAAGGGTCTTGCCCTCCTTGATGGGGAGCCCCCACCCCTTTTACAGGACTGGGGGGTGAGGCCTTGGCAGGGGAGGTGCGTGTCCGAGGGCCCGTGTGACTCAGAGCTAGATCTCTTAGTCGGAGAAGCTGCATGTCCTCTTATGTGTGCGGGCAGCTTGCTTTCTATGGCGTGGCCTCCGAGATGTTGTCCTGAGGGACTGAGGGGCACGAAGTGGGACCTCCCAAAGGACATGCCACAAATACATAAAGAGGAAAGCAGGCTAGAGGGGGCCTCACTTTATGCGTCCAGCCTCCTCCATAGCTGTGCTGGCGACGTCCTAAGGTCGTGTGTGCCCGGCGGGGCGTGGAGTGAGGCTGCCAGCCAGGGACCACATATTCAGGACCGTGATGGGGCTGACGGGTGGCCACTCTAACTCCCACCCCAGGCCTGCTCTACCCCCACCCCCGGCGCGGGCCTCAGGAGGGATGATTAGCCACAGTGACTCCAGTCACGCGGGGAGGGTCCACCTGCTTGCTGGGTGTGGGGGTAGGAGGCATAGCCGTAGGTCGTAGTTCTGGCCGGTGACACAGGAGCACCAGTCTTCACGTAGAGTTTTTTCACTATGAAAAGAGACCTAATAGGATTCCCAAGTTTAGCAAATAAAAATATAGGACACCTCGTTAAATTTGAATTTCAGGTAAATGACGTGTTGTTAGAGTGAGTATGTCCTGTGCAATATTTGGATGTCCCGGACAATGTTGGTGAGGGATCTTCTCCAAAATTATCCAAATTCTCAGGATGTTTGCCTGTGACATGCCTGGTCTAGGAGCAGAGTGACGCTCAGGGTGTTTAACCTTCCTGGGACTCAGACACTTTGGATGATGACAGGCTTATGTTCACTGAATATGCTTGCCTCTGTCCCCCTGATGTCTTGAAGGACTGTTTGGTATACAAGAACCATCGATTTTTTTTTTTTTTTTGGTTTGTTTTTCCTAAGAGCTTTTTCCTCTTTACTCAACCGCCAATAAAGTTGGTCATGTTAATAGATGTCATAGATTTTCTATCTCCCCTGGAGGTGGGGCTGTGAGAAGCTTAGAAGTTGTGTACAAGCATGTGAAGCACCGGGGCAGTGAGCTGGCTTGCAGGGTGCTGAGTGCTGAGTTCCTTATTCGCTGCCTTGCCTAGAAGATCCACTGCAGCTCAGCATCCTCACCTGTTTTATGACCAACCTTATAGGATTGCTGTGAGGATTTTGAAAGGTAAAATGTGCAAAATGGCACAGCCACTTTGGAAGAGAGTTCTGCAGTTTCTTAAAAATCGAAATATACCTTCACAATACAGCCTAGGAACTGCACTCCTTGGTGTTTACCTAAAAGAGTTCAAAACTTATATCCACACAAAACCCTATACTTAGATGTTTCTAGCAGCTTTATCCATAATTGCCACAACATGGAAGCAAGCGAGATGTCCTTCAGTAGATAAATGGATAAATAAACTGTAGCACATTCAGACAATGGAATAGAATTCAGTGCTAAAAAGAAATGAGCTGTGAAGCCATGAAAAGGCATGGAGGAAACTTAAGTGCATCTTATTAAGTGAAAGATACTGATCTGAATAGGCCAAATATGATTCCAATTATATAACCTTCTGGAAGAGGCAGCACTGTGGAGACGGTAACAGATAAGTGGTTGCCTGGGGTTGGGGAGCGGGGAGATGAATAGGTGGAGCAGAGAAGATTTTTAGGGCAATGAAAATGTTCTATATGATTCCATTAAGGTGAATATGTGTCCTTATGCATTTTTTTCAAACCTACAGAGTGTACAGCACCAAGAGTGAACCCTAATGTAAGCTTTGGGCTTTGGCTGATTATGATGTGTCAATGTGGGCTCATCAGTTGTAGCAAATGTTCCACTCTGGTGGGTGGGGGATGCTGATAATGGGGACGCTGGGCATGTGTGGGCTGGGGAATCTCTGGGGAATCTCTCTATCTGCCTCTTTATTTTGTCTAAAATCTTAATGAACCTAAACTGCTTGAAACACTAAAGCCTTTTTTTTTTTTTAATTTTTTTAAAGAGGTAAAACATAGAATGAGGAGAACAGTGATAGGACAGAGTATTTGTTTTCTGAAAGGTAACTCTCATTGGCTGGGGCCATGTCTCTGATGTTCGGTTCCAGACTTCTCTCTACCACTCTTGCTAGGTTGACTTCTCTGGGAGTCTAGCAGGTGAATTGCGATCATATTTTTAAAAAAGAGAAACTAATGCAGAGCCAAGAAGCCTGGATTTTGCCCCAGTTTCCCACTGTCTACTATGTAATAGAGAATGGGGAAACAGATGAAAACCAGGAAATATAGCTACTTCAATGAGCTGAGTGAGCAGGAAGATGATGGTGATGGTGGTAGCAATGGTAACAAACACTTGCATAGTTTTCATCAGCTCTCAAGCTCCTTGGGGGGCATCTATCTATATTTGTGAATCAGACATGAAGCTGCCTATATCAATAAACCTATTTGGAGCACCAACATTGCGCTGGGTATGGGGCATACAGGTGGAGCTACGACTCAGAGCTCGACTGCAAGGAGTATTGGTCTAGCAGAGCTGGTGGCTGATAAACACAATGGCAACACCATAGATTAAGAGCTAACCAGATGTAATGAAGTGAGGGGTAGGGGCCTAGGTGTTAATAATGTGAGTGAGGCTAAGTAGGAGGAGCTCAGCAGGGGGTCTCATGGGCCTTGCTCCCTACATGTGATCAGAGTGCTGCTGGAGGGAGCCAAGCAAGTGAGAAAAGGAGAAAGAAGCAGAAGCAGTCACCTTTGGGCTTTGCTAGGCCTTTTGGAATCTTATGGGGCTCCAGCAATTTTACCAGGCTGCTGATTCATCAGTGATGTTTGTTAAGTCAAATGTAACTGATCTGGGTGGGAGTTTGGGGTCTATGCAGTTGTTGAGTCCTCAGACCACTCTTTCTAGCAGATCAGATTCAAAATTGGTAGACCTCCAGAGCTCCCTAGTAAACTTATGAAAGAATCTGAGAAACATAAGACATCTTGAAACCATATTTGCTTTCAACCCTGAGTCAAAAATTATGTTTTTAATAATTCAGCATACTTTGATTCAATCAAAAATGTTCATCAATACAAAATGGAGGCATGTTTGCCATATGAACCACCCTGACAGATTTTAATCCAGGGACTATCATATGGCATTAAAATAAAAGAGAAATAGGACACGTTTGTGTAGACCTGTCTCTGTCCCTTGTCTGTACTTCAGTGAGAAGAGAGTGTATCAGTTCAGGTGTCTCAACAACTTAGAAAGAATGTGCAAAAAGTTTTACCCAAGAATCTCAAAGACAGATGGAAGAACTGGTCCTACCATGAGAACTTACTTAGGCGAGAAAATTGAGGTAGTTTAAGGGACCATATTTAAGGAAATAAGGGCAAATGACAAGATCAATTCCCAATTCCTGCATTTAAAGAATTAGATAATTGTCTTTCTTCACAACACTCTTTGTGCTTAGGATTATGTACTTTCTAGAATAACTTAGGTATTCTGGAATTTTTCAGCAGTAATAAATCATCCAAAATCTTAATGGCTTAAAAAAGCAACAAGCTTTTTCTGGTCTCCCACTTTGAGTCAACCCACCTGACTCCTCCAGAGACCCACCCCCACCCCTCTGTCATTAGCTGGTTTGTTGGCTGGTGACTGACTGATCTAGAATGGCCTCACTCACATGTCTTGCATTTGACAGAGGCCAAGTGCGGTGCCTTTGCTTTCTTTTCAGGCCTCTCATTTATCCAACTGGTGAGGTTGGGCTTGCTCACGGGGTGCTAAATGGATTTGAGTGAGACTGGGAGTGCTGGGATCAATCTAGGAGCTTGACTCTGAACATTTTAAGATTATGATGTCCACTGGACCTCCAAGTAGGAATATAGACTAGGCAGTTGGATATAGGAGTCCAGATTTCAGGAGCAAGGTCTGGACTAAAGATGTACGAGGGCTGTCTGGAAAGTATTCAGCCATGTAACTGTTCTCGTGGTATTGACAATGGCTGGATTTCTTCTGGACAGCCCTCGTATACCCTTTGGAAGACATCTGCAAACATATCATGTAAAGCTATGAGGCTACGTGAGCTCGACATGGGCGTGAATGGAAAAGAAGTCTAAGGAATAAGTTTGGTGGCTCACTACTATTTTGATGCTGGGGAGGTGAGAAAACAAAGGTAAAGAGACTGAGAAGGAGAAGCCAATGACCTAGGAGGAAATCCAAGACAGAGTAGTAGCCTAGAAGCTGAGTGGAGAAAAAAAATGTGTTGGAAGGAGGAGGGAGTCACATGTGCCAGTAGATAGAGAAGATTGGGAGTGACAATTCCATTTAGCAATGTGAAGGTCATTGGTGACTTTAACAAGGATAGTGGTGATGGAAACCTTATTGGAGTGGTTCAGGCGAAAAGAGGAGGAAAGGAGTTGAAAAGAAATAGACAGCTTTTCCTCCAACATTTTGCTTTGAAAATTTTCAAATGTGCAGAAAGATTGAAAGAAGTCTACAGTGGATACCCATCCACGCCCCCTGAGATTCTATAATGAACCTTTTGGCAGATTTGCCTTCTCATGCCTATTCACCTGTCCACGCCTATGTCCATTCAGCAAGCCATCTTTTTTTTTTTATGGTAAAGAAATAGAGAAATGGGGCAGAATTAGAGTGAGATGAGGGTGAAATAAGGTCTGTGTGTGTGTGTGTGATTGTACACAAAGAAGCGTGCATTTAGATGCTGATGAGGCTGACCAAATAGCAAAACCATGACTGATGCTGCTGGAGGAGGGAATATTTGGAAGGTTGTCTTTGGGTAGCAAAAGGAGCATGGTCTTTGGTGCATCTGTGGAGGATTTGGCCTGAGGTAGGTTTATCTACAGGAATGGAAGAGAGAGAAGAAAATACAAACAGTCACTTGCATGAGAATGTGCATCGAAGATATTAAATGTCCTACTAATGGTTAGCATGAGACCCAGCACCTCTGCTACTTGCTTGGATGTGCCTTCTGTTTCCAGCTCTCCTGAGGATGTCCTATGGGCTGTTGGGCGAGGAGCATAACCAACTTCTCAGGTCTTCTGGGATGTCAGCAGCAAAATGAGCACAATTATGAATATCATACGCACACTGCAGGGAGTGGTGGAAATTATGCACTGGGGATGTACGCTTGGTTGGTATTTTTATTATCCACACATACTTGGAAGGACTGCTTAGTAGGCTGTTGTGACTCTGCCCCCCACTGTGTATTTGGGGACTTTCAGATACTGGATGAACCACCAGGGCTGTCACAAACTTTGTTCCCATTAAGGCCCCTTAATGTTTGGGGAGGGTAAGGAACTTAGGGGTGTTCCTGAGGACTTGAGTCCATTTCCACCTTGGGGTGGTGCCTGCTCCCTACAATTGAGGACAATGGTATTGGACAACGCCATCTTCATGCCCTTGGTCTGCCCATCTCTTCATCTTGGCTCGGTAGAGCAGAGCTAAGGCCTGCAATTCTTCGTTGTCTGTGTTTGCCTCCTGTTTATTCTAGCAAGTGTGACATTTTTATACCAAAGTTCCTTTGCTCTTTCTGCAGCTTTCCACGCCTCCTTCCTTATGCTTGGAGTTATTTATGCCTGCAAAGAAGGTAGGTGGGTGACCTGTCACAAGTAACCATGAAGAGCAAAGAAAGTCTTACGGAAAAAGTACACTTGTTATATTTAGCTCTGCTTAATTAGAATCAGCATCTAGAATTCATTGTCCTTTATGGTGAGGTTTTAAATTAAAAGCCAAACACTCCAGGTTTGCATGTATCCTGATGGAGAAGCCTTGGGACTTGGCATCAGTGTGAAATTAGGTTGCAACTTGGATTCTCTCTCCTGGGGCAAGATACTGCAGCACTCAGCCTCAGTTTCCTCATCTGTAATCTCAGGATAATAATGTTCTTCTCATAAGGGTGCTGGAAGGATTGAAGGAGGTCATGTGTGTGGGGAACCCCAGTAGAGTGCCTGAGAAGTAATCAGGTGCCTTAGATATTAGCATAGTGGATTGATGAGCATACTACCAGCAATAAAGAAAAGAATTAAATAGCCAGAGTTGATATTGAGTGTTTGTGTGTCCCAGACCTGGTGGCCTTCTGTGGTCTTCATAGGCTGCATGAATCTAACAGATAAAATAGATAAAAAGGTTGGCAGATTCTGCTTTCTTCTTTGGAAGTTAACTCTTCTCAAGCATTTTTATATATGTGGTCTGTCTGGAAAGTATCCAGCCATGTAACTATTCTCATTATATTGACAATGGCTAGATTTTTTTTCTGGACAGAATATATATATAAATGTAACACCCAATCTTTGATATCCTGTATTTCAATAAAATCTACATTTTATTCTATTTAACTTTATTATTTAATAATTCTCTAGTTAAGTTTGACACATAAAATATAAGATACCAAGTTAATTTTTAATTGCAGATTAATAAGCAGAAATACTTTTGTGTAAGTCTATTCCATGTAATATTTGAGAAATGCTTATACTGAAAAAAATAATTGTTTCTCTGAAATTAAAATTTAACTGGAAATCCCATATTTCTAGACCCTAGGAAATAGGTTGCTTGGTATGTGTATGTATGTACATGTCCCAAGGGCAACACAATCTTGATCATAAAGTTTGAGGTGTGTGATTGTGACAGAGATCACGATGACCTCCTGAGAGATAGGCTTTCCCTAACTGTGCTACCTAATTTCGTTGATTGAATGAAGAGCTGGTGATGATACGACAAGGCTTCAAGTTATGATGAAGAATGGCAGGCCTCATAGACGGGGGCTCAAGTTTCCTTGGCCACCTACCATGTTCCAGACCCTTCGCTGGGGTGAATGAGACCAGTAGCGCATGTGACCATCGAACAGGAAAAAGAATAACTGAGGGTACATTATGACTTAGTTGAGGGCCAAGGATGAATAGGGGGATTTTAGGTTTTTATTACTCGGTGTCTCCGTTTGTATATCTAGCAATGAGATAATTGCATCGACCTCAAAGGATTATATTGGAGAGAAAATGTACGTCTCTATATCTATCTATGGTTGACCTTGAACAACACAAGTTTGAACTATGTGGGTCCACTTATAGACAGATTAAAAAAAAATGTCTACACTGTTTTTGGTCACAGTCAGGAGTCCTCAGATTCAGAGGGCCAGGTGTATGCATGACCTATCCCACTGTACAGAGGGGACTTGAGCATCTGCAGATTTTGGTATCCCAGCAGGTCCTGGAATGAACCCCCTGCAGATACTGGGTGCCAACTTAAGCTTTAGGGGTGTCAAAAATTATACAAAAAAAAAAAAGTTATACATGGATTTTTGACTGTGTGGGTGGTGGTGCCTTTCACCTCCACATTTTTCACAGGTCAACTGTATATCTGTTGTGTGTGGGGTGTGTGTTTGTGTGAGTGAAGCCAACTGATAAACATGAGATTTCCTAAATTAATATCAATTCCTTGCTCTTTCTTTTATGTTAGGAAACGGTGGCTGTGGGAGCTTTGGTTTTCCTTTTTCCTCTTGTCAGGGGAGGGGCAATGCCGTGACCAGAAACAGTTATGAAGAACAGAACCATAACACAGGGGGTCGTTGTTGTTGTTGTTTGTTCTTAAGGTTAAGCTTTCCAGAATGCATGTCCTTGAGAGCTGAGGTCCTGGATTACAGACTCAGGCAAATATTGTGTTGTCCACCTTGCAGGGGGCCCTTGAAAATAGGGTGCTAAGGATCTGACAGAATCGCTCCACCATTCCCAGTTTCCGTTTAGAGGGAGCCTCGTGATGAGCTCTTGCAGATGGCTATTCTCTTTCCTGGGACACATGATGTGGAGTCTGCAGTCAGTGAAAACCCTGAAGTTGAATGTTAAGACCCAGGCAATTTGTACCAACATTAGACTCCCTGCGTCTCAGGGAAGTGATTGTGACACTCTGAATGGTGGCTAGGGAGTTAATAACCACACATCTTTTAACACATTGCTTTTGTTGTTTGGAGCTCATCGCTTTTTCAAGGAGTTCAAAGTGACTCACGAGCTCCAGGTCTTCCATCTGAGACTAGGTATGAAATACACACTCGAAGGTAATAAATGTAACAGTTTAGCTCAGAATGTAAATAATTCAAGGTCACAGGATACACAAAGTAAAGATGGATTTGTGCTCTTTTTGGTCCATATGCATCACATGTCACTGGGAGGTTCTAGTCCAAAGGTTAAGAGTATGCTGTGTGGATATATATGGGGACATTGTTTTTGTTGTTATTGTTTTGTTTTGTTAGGGTGTGTTGAAGTCATCCCTTGTTTCAGAGGTTTGTGCATGTGTGACCAAGGTGCCTTAACTTCAAGGGAGTGATTGGGGGGGAGACTTTGAAAGACCACAGAAGAACTCGGTCAGACACTGATGCAGAGCTGTGGGTTGCTTGCATTCCCTTGCTCCCTCTGAGGATTTCGATGCGCAATTGCCGGGCCTTTCAGAAACATCTGTAGTGTAAACTAGATTTATTAAATTGGACATATTTGTTTTAAACCTACTCATTCTAGATCACAGCTCAGTTCAGCATAATTTTTCCTCTTAATGGCAACACCTTTTAGAGCTCAGTTTGGTTTGGTTGCTCTTCATAATCTCAGACAGAATAACTAGAGAGCCAAAATATTACATGCTAGATTGCCGAAAAAAGAAGCACCGGCACGTGAGTTGAATAGCAGAATGAACCAGGCGATAATTCAAACACACGATAAAAGACGATTTCTCAGGATTTAAAAATCCAATAAGTTCTTAGATCACAAGATATTCTTAGGTGCCGAGCAGACTAAATGGAAAATTAAATCCATATAAGACACTATGTGGTGGCATTGTGGGTCAGTAAAGGAGATTCCGAAAGCTTCTGGAGTGAGGTCCAGCAGGGTGGGTGGACTGATGTGATGACCTGTGAAGGGATGGGAATCAGGTGGACCCAGCCTTCTCAGAAATAGCATTGAACGCAGCAGATAATGAAACCATATTTTCTACATCAGGCAGATAATTAACTTTGAATCTGGTTACTATACCCAATAAAGTGTAATTCAAGTTGGAGGGTAAAATCAATAGATTTTCTGATACGTAAAGGTTTTGAAAATTTGCCATGTGCAGATCCCTTGAAAAGGATTATAAGTAAAAGGAAAAATAAAACCAAGGGCTATGTAGAATAGAATAAGCAATTGTGAGAAAATAAACCAAAAAAACCCCAGAACCCAAAAACCAAAACCCATTGTTCTTAAATTTAAATGTCTTGATTTTTAAAAATTAATTTTCTAACTAAAATATTTCAGCTGATTCCAAATGCAATGTGCTATGGATGTAGAAAGGGAGCTGATGGAATTTAAAGCCTGTTGAGATTCTCGTTATATGGAGAATATAGACTCTAATTGCCTTTAAAATGTTTAAAATGATCCATGTTCAAATATGTTTATCAAAATAATAAGGTAACAATTATAAAAATAGATCTAGAGTACACTCCCCGCCCCCTCAAAAAAACCTCCTAATTCTTCAGGTCGGGGGAAGCAGAACAGAGCAATGTTATATCAATCTAGCAGAAGTTGGAGAAGGAACAAAGGATAATAAGGAAATGACCAGAAAGAGCAGCAAGTGGAGAATTTAACATCATATTGTAATCACTAATATACTTGGACACAAATAAGGCCAAGTGTATTAGTAATTACCGGTATAATACTTTCACTCATTGAGACAGTGATGCTCAGATTGAGAGAAAAATATGCCAGAGCAAATGTAATCAAAATAGTAAAAGAAAGTGGATGATGAAGTAATGGTAATGCTTTTATAGAGCAGTGAATAAAGTGTATTTAGGGAGGTGGCAGAGAGTGAGACCAGATACAAGTTATGGGGGCCTCTTCAGAAAAAAGTGGCAAATGAGCAATAATGTAAATAATTCAGTGACTGAATGAGATTTACGTTGGAGAAAGATTACTATGGCACCTGGGAAAATTTGGGGGGCCAGCAAGCTTCTGGTGGGAGAACACTTAGGAGATACTCAAGGAATTCATGCATGACATGTTAAGGAGCTGAGCCATGTCACAGCGGTGGGGGTGGTGAAAAGGTGGTAGGCGTTACTGATTTTAAGGAGAGAGCTCTCACTAAGACTTGAAGCCCACGGGGAGGAGATGCAAGATGGTGCTCAGGTTTCTGAAGTGACTGACTGGGTGGCATGTATCCCACTCGGGGGACCTTACAGAGAAGATGATGCAGTGAGGGCAGCAGTGGTGAGCTCGGGCCTTTGTGCTTTAGGTTGTTCAGTGTGAGTTGGATCTCAGGCTACAGATTTTGACTGGGCATGTGGATCTTGGAGCCATTCTCTCACTTGGGGAAGGGGTCATCATGAAGTCACAAACAGAGCTGGACTTGCCTGGAAGTGGTCACATTCTCTAGACTCATTGTGTTGGAAGCTATAACTTTGACCTGAGTTCTGACTCCTGTTACATTCTGTAGAGAACACTGAATGAAAATCATCACATCTTCTGAAATCCAATTAGGAATGCTGAAAACTAGCCTAAGCAAATCTCCTTGCCTCCCTCCTCTCTCTCTGAATTCTCGTGCCTGTCTAGTCATGAGGATTGTTCTGGTGCCTCTGGCATTAAATGAAGCACTAGTAGCAAAACACTTAGGAGGATGAAGAACCCCCTTGCTGCTCTCTGAAGAAAAGCAGTCCCTTGGGTGAAATGGTTGCTAATTATTCTCATACCCAGTCATGAGATGAATGTGATAATTGACTTCATAGATTACAAATGACATGACTTTTCTGAGCTTTCCCCAGCAAAGAACCCCACTGCTCATCCCCCACATATGAAATGAAGACAGCCACAGTGGAAGTGGGGGTGCATCACAGTGTGGTCTGTTGGAAATTCCCAAGATCATTGATTCCCAAAGGGTTGTAGAAGTTGCCTATTTACATTTATTAGGCTGCTGAAGAGTTTCCCAGATTTCTGTTGTTGCTCATGCTCAAGAGAACTTCTGGGAAACGCCTGTACGTGCATGGCTCTCCAGGTTCCAGATGTAGTTACTGCCCAGGTTGAACCTCCCAGAATGGAAGGGATAATTTCACTGTGATCTCTTCCACAACCTGTCAGGGAGAAGTTTGGATGGAACCCAGTGACCCTGCTTTCAATCTTTGAAATCCACTGTACTTTCCTGAACTTCTAAGTTGTTTGTAGGGAAGGATTTCCTGAGGAGGTGAATTTTAAGCCACAATTTGAATGAGGAAGGCATTTTCCAAGAGTAGAATGGCATCAGGTTACAGCTCTTTCAGGAAGAACTGAGCTCCCCCTGCTCTGGGCTCCTACTACATAGTGTGAACACTTCCATTGTGATTCTGGGATCTGCGTCAAGGTATGTGGACCAATGCCTGTATCCCTGATACCTAGCAAAGTGCCTGGTATAGAATAGGTCTTTGGTAGATGCTTACGGCATAAAGGAATGCAAAGAATGAAGTAGAAAAGAGGAAAATCAGCTTTTATCTACAATATCTATCAGACTTGTAATATTATTTTTTTTTAAAGACTTATTTTTATTGTTTTTGACAGAGAGAGAGACAGAGATACAGAGACAGAGACAGAGAGAAGGGGGAGAGCCCAGAACAGTCTCCATAGTTGCACATCATTGGTTTTTCCACATAGTTTATTCCACAGGTGGGCGGGGCTGCACAGGGCAGGAACTGGGCTGGGGTCTCACCCCAGTGAGAACTGAACTGGGGACTCTCCCCAGTTCAGCATAAGGGTCCGCACGGGCCGGGGCCGGGATTCGATTCTCGGTCCCCAGGGCTGCAAAGTGAGTGCTCCACCCACTGAGCCATCCCAGCTTCCCCAGTATGATTTTTTATTATGGAGTATATGCTTTAAACATTAAGGTATGTATCTGAAAGAACTTGGCATTTGGAATCTCCTGGGTAGAGTTAAATGATGTATTTGAATAACCAGGTAGTGAGCACACATGAAAGAGTACACACAATTGCCTGTGGTAGTAACTCACTTCTGCTGAAGAAAGAGGAAGGGACAGAGATCCAGTCAGTAGAGCAGTGGCCTGTCTACTTACTTTGAAGGAAAAGGTTTTCCCAGTGAATTCCAGTGTCTGGAGGGCCAGCGAGGTGGTTCAACTAGTCTTTGCATGAGGAGTCTGGATTCCCTGGAAAGGTTTGAACTCCACGGGAAGGGAGTTGGGCACATTTGTCTTCTTCGATGGCTCGAAATCGGAAGGTAGGGCATTTGTGAGAGCAGCTGGTGTTGGGTCCTCTCTTGGGTCCAGGCAAGGAAGAAATCACAGCTTCAGTAGTAGGTGCAGAGCCCAGGGTTCTGTTCTGTGTAAGCCCCTCCTCCTCAACCAACTCCTTATTCTTTCACTGTAGCAAGAGGTGGGGCTTGCTGACCCTGTCAACATTGGTGACTTGGGCCCATGCAGAGCAGCTGCTGAGGACGATGGGGGCTAATGTATATTGAAATTTCATCCTCTTATAGTTACTACTCTAAGCACTTTCTATGCATAAAACAGTATACAAAAATGATCCACAAAGCATTCTAAGGAGGAATGCATGGTTACTGTCCCCTTTGGCAGGTGAGGACACTGAGACTCACAGAGGTTCACTGGTGAGCTCATGTAGGACGAAGTGTCCCTTAACTAGGGCTTCTGAGTCCCGTTTCAAAATTCTATTTGAGCAGTGATACTTGTCATTCAGAGGAAGGAGCTTTCCTAATAGCTCATCGAACTCAGGCCACTGAGATGGGGACAGAGGTCCATGTTTGGGAGCCACATGGTAGGCATGGGACAGTCCACAGAGCACTGAGCTAAGAGCAAGTACTGTCTGGTTCCAATGGGCAGGTGCTGCCGAGAAATACCGAAGCCAGGGGCCACGCGCATAACTGTGTTCATAAAACTCTTGCCTGTGTGTTTCTGGAAAGTTGGAAAATCCATCCTAGAATGGAATGACCAATTTCATTACGAGAACAAGCAATATTTGGGGTTTTAGTGAGGCAGTCATGGACTAGATTCGGGGCTGTGGAGGCAGCAAGGAAAAGTGTGCTGTGTGATGGGCGATAGAACATCTTTAATCAGGACACTGAGCCTTACGTCCCACCATGACCTTATGCTCGTTGTTTGGCCTTGGATAAGTGACTATCCTCGCTGGACGTCATTCTTATACTGGGGACCACAGTGCTGACACTACATGGCTGTCGGGAAAATTCTGCGGGATAACGCAGACAAAACGTCCGCAGCGTTTGGCTCCCTGCTCAGCCTCTCCCCTGCACGCCACCTCCTTGGCTGACAGAGCAAAGAGGGGAGTGCCATGTGTCCTCCAGCGGCGCCCAGACAACTCTTCAGGAACACATGATGGACGCCCTCAGCTCCTCCCAGGCCAGGGAAAGGGAGCTGTGCATTTATGAGTAAGTGTGCCAGCAGCACAAGGCCTTTCCTAAAGGGGGACTGTGGACTTACTGTCCCGCAGGCCCGCCTGACCTGGTACACCCACCTTCTGTCTGAATTGGAAAATGAAAGGAACCAGGTTAAACGCTTAACGTGTTAACCACACAACCTCCTTGCACGGGAAGGGATGTTGCACCGGGAGACCAGCTCCTGGGGAGAGGAGGGCACTTCTGTCGGCCCTTCCCTGGGTCGGAGACCAGGCTTGCTGTGTGCCTCACAGCTGCCACCCTGGGAGAAGCCGTTTGTCGACTTGATACCTTTCTGCTTCATGGTCTGGTGACCTAATAGGATTTAACCGTCCCTGGATTCCATTTCCGTTGGGGCAGACCCTGCACTTCAACTTAAAACGTGAACTCTGAGACAGGTGACGAGGACCTGGTGGGGTGTGTGGGCAGGGGAGGGCTGGAGCTTCCGAGGTCCCCGGAGGCAGCGTGCTCAAGTGTCCGTGTTCATGCTGCCGCCCAGCCTGCGCCTCCACCCTCTCGTGGCGCCGTGGCTCCTGCCTCCTCGAGGCTGTGGGGTCGCTCCCGGCGCGTCTGCCCGTCTAGCTGCCCCGGGAGGGGAAGCCTCAGGCACCATGCAGCTATGGAATGGAGTTCAAGGGTGGGCCCCGATGCTGTCGCTGCAGAGATGGCGCTGTTCACGCGGCCGGTATGCATTTAGTGTCACTGTGTGCCAGTCACCGCGGCAGACAGCCGAGAGGGCAGAAGAACTTCAGCCATGCTGTCAAGGAACTGGCAGTTCGAATGAGAGAAAGTCAGGGGCATCCACGAGTGAAACGTAAGGCAGAGTGATTAGAGAAAGGTGGGGGCTGCTATCGAACAAAGCGGGGTTCTTGGGGGAGAGGCGAGACTCCGGAAGGCTTTATAATGGGGCGCCAGCTGAAGTGAGCTTTTGAAGAAAAGAACAGGCAGGCATGGATTGGGGGCAGGCCAGTCTGAGGGGAGGGAGAGGCTTGGGCCAGGGTGCAGGGGCTGGCAGCGTGCCGAGGGGAGGGCCCAGACCAGGCTGGTGCTGGGTGCGTGGCCAGTACAAGCTAAGCCCTCCGGGAGATGCCTGTGGTCACTGTTCGAAGCACTTTGCACGTGTCATGTACTCACACCACTCTCTGTGTCTACATCTGGGCACTGATTTGAAGGGGAATTAATTCTACTTATTAAATCTTCTCATCCTTATGAGTCGTTACTATTTGCATCTATGAACCTGAGGCCAAAAGAACAGTCTGTGTCAGGAACTCGTCGGATCGCGCAGCTGGGAAGGAGCAGAGCTCAGCCTGGAGCTTGGCAGTTTGGGGCCAGAGTCGAATGCTCTGTCGTTCTGCTCCTGGGAACAGTTAGGTGTGTAGGGTCACTTTCAGCTTGCTGGGCAGATGGGTTTCAAAGGGAAGAGAAGGTGAGGAGGTGGGGAAGGAAGGGCCATCTTGCCCAGAATTGACTCTGCGAAGGGGTCGCCCAGCAGCAGTTTCTGGGCATGGTCGCTGTGGGTGACGAGGGAGCACAGTGGTAGCCGCCTGCCGCCACGTCAGCTCCGCTCCCCTCTGCGTCCCCCTCGTGAGCCTTTGGGGTCATGGCAGTCTCTGAGTCCTGAGCTCTTTGGGTGACCATCTTATTCTTCCTGCTACTGTCATAGGGTTGAGGCTTCTCTAAGTGAAGACGTACATCACTGGGAAGGTCCCCAGCTCAGGAAGGACCATCATGGAGCAAGAGTAATGACGGGGGGTGGGGTGGGGCGGGGGGGGTGGGGTGGTGGTGGTGGTGGCTGGGGACAAGTGTCCTCCGCTGGTCCTGAGGGCCTCTGTTTGTCCACTGTGGCCAGAGAGGCATGGGATGAGCTGACTCTGAAAGGGCAGAATTTTGTGGGAACAGCCAGGGGGTCTGTGCCGATCTTCTCATCTTACTCAAGAGCTGCTAGAAGAGGGAAAGCCGGGATGGCTCAGCGGGTTGAGCGCTCGCTTTGAAGCCCCAGGGACCGAGGATCGAATCCCGGCCCCGGCCCAGGCGGACCCACATGCTGAACTGGGGAGTGCTTCCCGAATGCGGTGAGGCCCCCAGTTCAGTTCAAAAAAAAAGAATAAAAAAAGGGCTGCTAGAAGGAAATGATAAGAGCTTCTGGTGAGAAACAGGCTTGGTCAACTTTTGGGACATTTTCCTTCAGAAATAAAATGGAAAAATTTCATGATACATGTTTACTGTAGCATTGCATGTATTAAACAAACAGAATTAAAAAAAAAAAATACCGCCTTCTGGAAACAACTAGAATGACACTAATCCACCGACAGGGGAGTGACTGAATCAATGATGGTGTTTTGGTGCCTCTTCACTGTAGTTCATCGTGACGCTACTTAATGAATGAGAAAGATCAGTGCGCATCAGTCTGGAGAGCTGTCCAAGCAAACACTGCGAATGAAATAAAACGAAGCTGCAGAATAGGGGATGTCACTGGTGTGTGGGTGAAAAAGAAAAGCATGAAAAGAAAGAAAAAGGAAGCATATTTAGGTGTATCTGTAAGCATAACAAGAGGAAGAAAATGATCAAAAGGGGTAAAAGTTATCTTAAAGCACTGGTTTGAAAGGAAAGAAATTATTTATTTATTATACAGATTCTAGTTTAACTCGATAAAGTCATGCATTTGTTTTATAGTTGAAGACTCAATAAACTAAGCATGTTCCTGGGTGAAGCTAAAGAAGTAAACAAAAGTGGGTAAATTATGGCACATATTAATATACCTATGGACTTTGTACATCATATTACACACCAGAATTTTAAAATGCAGTTTGTGTGACATGAGAACTGTAGGACACTGCACAAACAGTTTTTGATGAAATAATTTTTGGAATGTTGCCTAATATATTCTACTCACAGGACTTCAATATACTTACTTACCCATATCTTATCAAAGGCACTGAGAAGTACTCAGGGAAAAATAAACCTTATGTGCATTAAACATGTATTGATGTAGTTTTTCTGATTTTTTTTTAGATTTATTTTTATTGTTTTTGACAAAGAGAGAGAGAGATACAGAGACAGAGAGAAGGGGGAGGGCCCAGAACAGTCTCCATAGTTGCACATCATTGGTTTTTCCACATAGTTTCGTTCCACAGGTGGGCGCGGGGCTGCACAGGGCAGGAACTGGACCGGGGTCTCGCCCCAGTGAGAACCGAACTGGGGGCACTCCTCAGTTCAGCATATGGGTCCGCATGGGCCGGGGCCGGGATTCGATCCTCGGTCCCCTGGGCTGTAAAGTGAGAGCTTAACCCACTGAGCCATCCCAGCTTCCCCTGATTTGATTTTTTAAATTTTTTTAAAGAAAACTCTCCTTGTGCATTCTGCTTAGCCTGTGGAGCACTTGGTAAAACCTTTGAGAATAACGTCTTTGATTCGATGACAATTGGAAGCCTCTGGGGGCTTGGAGGCAGAGAAGCAATAAGATCTGACCTGGTTTTCAGAGAACTGTGTAGCAAGAGCCAGATGCTTGAAAGAGGAGATGTCCAGGACAAAAGGGACCATCTAGTGGGATGTCCCAGCAGTTCAGGGAAGAAGTGACAGGTGTGAAAGAGGACATAGCTGTGGGGGTAGAGAGCAAGGACAGCTGTGACATTGCAAGGATGATGTCACCAGGGCTTGGAAGAAGAGGGGGCCAGGCTTGGTTGAGGAAAAGGCTGCAAACAGCTTATGTCTGGCTAGGGGGTACCTGGTGCTGCTGTGACCCGGGGAACGATAAAGGAGCAGCAAGTTTGGGTCCAGGAAGAGGGTGATCATGAATTGAGTTTGAGGAGCTGGAGGAAATGTCCAGGAAGCAGTAGGATATGAATATCACACATCCCAACGCTTTTGAAACCACACGTCTATCGCTTGTCAGGAAGGAGGAGGTTGGCCTTACTGGGCTAGATTTTCAGCTGGGTATCTTGACAAGGCCATAAAATAAGATTGAGGTCCTTCCTAGAGGAGACTCTGTCCCTCAGAGAGGAGTCTGGATCTTTCTAAGTGAGCCTCTGACTGCCCAAGGGAGGGAGGCTCTTGCCTTTTTCCTAGGACTCATTCTCTGGTGTCAGGATTTCAAGAGGGTAGGCATCGGGCCGTGGGCTCCTGGGTGGTGTGATTTCAAAGGTACCTCGAGGGGTTAAGCCCAGTTCTAGAATGGAAATGTCACTAGAATCCCAGAGATCAGGTCAAATCCGTGTCGGTGATCCTCTGAGTTCATTTCTCTTCGTTATTCCCAAGTCTGTAACTAATCCAGTTGAAGTTTCCAGCTCTATATTCTTTTTTTTTGAACTGAACTGGAGGCCTCACCGCATTCGGGAAGTACACCCTAGTTCAGCATGTGGGTCCGCACAGGCCGGGGCGGGATTCGATCCTCGATCCTTGGTCCCCGGGGCTTCAAAGCGAGCGCTTAACCCGCTGAGCCATCCCAGCTTCCCCTCCAGCTCTATTTTCATTGTCACACAAAGAATTAAGAGGAGGGTCCCGTGTCCGCATTTGGGCCAGGAGGTTTACAGGGGACACAGCACCCCCTGAGGCCAG
The DNA here is from genome assembly GCA_004027555.1 of Craseonycteris thonglongyai. NCBI lineage: Eukaryota > Metazoa > Chordata > Mammalia > Chiroptera > Craseonycteridae > Craseonycteris > Craseonycteris thonglongyai. Next base: position 2,038 of record PVKE010000490.1, on the reverse strand, counting down.
TGTAGAGTTGGCAGTGGGAGCTGGTGACAATTAAAGGAGGGTGGAGATCAGGAGACGGTCCAGCATTGTTCTTCTTTCAACGTTGGAAGGCTTTCCACGCACACCTAACGCATGATGGTGTTTGACGGAGTAGTTCTATTTCTCTGGTCATTAACCATCTTTAGGTCATAATCTATTGAGACCTTTCTAGGTGAGAAGAAAAAAACCCCAAAAACAAACCTAAGGGGGTTGTCCCATCCTGTTCACGGTATCTACCACAATACCCTTGTCTCCCCTGTTCCATGAGATAAATGAGATGCACTGGGAGGGTAGACTGAGGTTTCAGGTTTTTTTTCACACCTTCTGTGTAGCTATTTTGTGGTGGGAAAAAACATCACTGTCACACCATTAACATAGAGAAAGTCAAATCGTTATGATTGAGACATGCCTCTTACACCCTCCGTCTTTGCATAAAAAGACACAGCCACACTGAACGGCAGGGACCCCCTGCAAGCCCCTCCGAGCTGGAGCGTGTGGGGCAGTGGCTTTGAGACGGAGCCTGGCTTTGGGATGAATCTGCAGATGGGCTGTCAGAGAGCCAGGGCGGAGGCTCAGAAGGAGCTGGCTGAGCCTCTGGGAGTTCCTGGTAACTCTGGATCTGAATCCAGCTTGGATCTGCCCAGAGCTTTTAATCCCTCCCCATCACACACACTGTGAAAAATACACTGTGGATTAGGTGGAACATCGCAGCCAATTGCTCTAAGTCCCCCCTGAGAGCGTCACCTCCCTGCCTCTCAGTTTCGACAAGGAAACAACGCCTGAGAACGGGAACTGGCTTTGGTCTGAAATCAGACAGGTCGTTTGTTGCAGAGCCAGGTGACTTGGCTCCCTGGCAAGTCAGGACATGGGCCTTCCCCCTCTGGACGTAAAGACAGTGATGGAATGTCTACCAAGAGCTGGGCGCTGCGCTGTGTCCTGGAGAAACGAAGAAGGGAATTAGGGGTCTTTGCTGGAGGCCCACGCAGTGCACCGGAGGCACCTCACTCAATGGGCCAGTTCACGCCCCAGAACGTAAATCCTGTGAAAGAAGCTGTTTGGTTTCTTTGGTCCATGGCCAGACACAGTGCCTGGTATAGAGCAGTGATGCATAGTTACTCAATGAATGATAATTAGAGGTTTGGACAAGGTGCTGTGTTCTCATCACATTTGAAAGTGATTTATTCTGCTAAAAAAAAAAAAATCCAAAAAAAATCCCAGGGTTTCAGAGAAAGCTCGAGAAAGGGTCATTGGTGAGCTGGCTTTTGGAGGGTGAGAAGAAGCGGACAAGGAAACGTGGGTGGGAGTAGATGGTAGGTGGAGGAAACAGCACAGCCGGGAGTGTGACCCCTGCATTCATGCCGAGGGCCCGGGAAGGAACGGCCCTGGCCCCTTGGTGTGTGGTCAGACCCCACCTGTGAGAAGACTGGAAGAGACCAGGGGTGGATCAGGAAAAGGGTCTAAGTCTTGCAAAGCAGACTCGTTTTTGGCAGCAGGCCACCAGGAGCCTTCTTGCTGGGGTTCCCCACTTCTGACACAGCAAACGCCTTGCTGCTGGCTGTGACGTTTGCTTTCTCTGAGACTGAGAATGTTCTAGATGAGATCGTCAAGCGAGTGTAGACGATAATGCCTCCTCACACTTGTGGCAGGTGTCGTGTGCTCTGGTGCCTCAGTGCAATCTGGTCCCTTGGAATCCAGACAGTGCCTGCATTCTTGCAGTGTTCATAGCATGCTTAGCAAGCTCACCCTCATTGAACACAGGTTTCAGGGAAGTGCGGGGGGGGGGGGGGGTAGATGTGGGGACCAGTCGATCTTTGCAGAAAGTGCAGGAGAAGAGTATATTGCAGATGGGAGAGTGGGGGAAGTCATCTAGAAAGTTCTGTGTCTTTTTGTGTGTGTGGGTTCTGCTTATCTAGTTAATCTGTATGATTTTTCAATGAAATCAATCTGGAAAAATTTCCTTCTAGGGTGTTTAAAGGAAAAAGTCAGAAATGCAAAATAAGGAGCAAGAGGTGAGAGAGAA